>CAKAJE020001350.1:0-65714 GCA_916610135.2 Macropis europaea
GGCAAACAGAGACCCGATTAGATCATTTTATATTATGGTTAATTTAAGAATTGAGCGAAATTCTATCTCATTTGTTCAACTTACGTCGCTCCTAATTTAGATAGCGTACTGGGCTAGGCGGCATCTTAAAGCGCGTGGAATGGCGAGTAAAATGCACTGCTAAACTTCTATGATAGGGCAATCAGAGACCCGATTAGATCATTTTATATTTTGGTTAATATAAGAATTCAGCGAAATTCTATCACATTTGTTCAATTTACGTCGCTCCTATTTCAGATAGCGTATTCTGCTAAGAGGCATCTGAAGGCACATGAAATGGCGTGTAAAATGCACTATTAAACTTCTAGGGTTGGGCAAACAGAGACCCGATTAGATCATTTTATATTATGGTTAATTTAAGAATTGAGCGAAATTCTATCTCATTTGTTCAACTTACGTCGCTCCTAATTTAGATAGCGTACTGGGCTAGGCGGCATCTTAAAGCGCGTGGAATGGCGAGTAAAATGCACTGCTAAACTTCTATGATAGGGCAATCAGAGACCCGATTAGATCATTTTATATTTTGTTTAATATAAGATTTCAGGGAAATTCTATCACATTTGTTTAATTTACGTCGCTCCTATTTCAGATAGCGTATTGGGCGAAGCGGCATTTCAAAGCGCATGAAATGGCGACTAAAATGCACTATTAAACTTCTAGGGTAGGGCAAGCAGAGACCCGATTAGATCATTTTATATTATGGTTAATTTAAGAATTCGGCGAAATTCTATCACATTTGTTCAATTTACGTCGCTCCTATTTCAAATAGCTTATTGGGCGAAGCGGCATCTCAAAGCGCATGAAATGACGAGTGAAATGCACTATTAAACTTCTAGGATAAGGCAAACAGAGACCCGATTAGATCATTTTATATTACGGTTAATACAAGAATTCAGCGTAATTCTATCACATTTGTTCAACTTACGTCGCTCCTAATTTAGATAGCGTACTGGGCTAGGCGGCATCTTAAAGCGCGTGGAATGGCGAGTAAACTGCACTGCTAAACTTCTATGATAGGGCAATCAGAGACCCGATGTGATCATTTTATATTTTGTTTAATATAAGATTTCAGGGAAATTCTATCACATTTGTTCAATTTACGTCGCTCCTATTTCAGATAGCGTATTGGGCTAAGCGGCATCTCAAAGCGCATGAAATGGCGAGTAAAATGCAATACTAAACATCTAGGATAAGGCAAACAGAGACCCGATTAGATCATTTTATATTTTGGTTAATATAAGAATTCAGCGAAATTCTATCACATTTGTTCAACTTACGTCGCTCCTATTTCAGATAGCGTATTGGGCTAAGCGGCATCTCAAAGCGCATGAAATGGCGAGTAAAATGCACTATTAAACTTCTAGGGTAGGGCAAACAGAGACCCGATTAGGTTATTTTATATTATGGTTAATTTAAGAATTCAGCGAAATTCTATCACATTTGTTCAATTTACGTCGCTCCTATTACAGGTAGCTTATTGGGCTCAGCGGCATCTCAAAGCGCATGAAATGACGAGTGAAATGCACTATTAAACTTCTAGGCTAGGCGAACAGAGACCCGAGCAGATCATTTTACATTATGGTTAATAAAAGAATTCAGCGAAATTCTATCACATTTGTTCAATTTACGTCGCTCCTATTTCAAATAGCTTATTGGGCGAAGCGGCATCTCAAAGCGCATGAAATGACGAGTGAAATGCACTATTAAACTTCTAGGATAAGGCAAACAGAGACCCGATTAGATCATTTTATATTTTGGTTAATATAAGAATTCAGCGAAATTCTATCACATTTGTTCAATTTACGTCGCTCCTATTTCAGATAGCTTATTGGGCAAAGCGGCATCTCAAAGCGCAAGAAATAGCGAGTAACATGCACTATTAAACTTCTATGGTAGGGAAACCAGAGACCCGATTAGATCATTTTATATTAAGGTTACTTTAAGAATTCAGCGAAATTCTATCACATTTGTTCAATTTACGTCGCTCCTATTTCAGACAGCGTACTGGGCTAGGCGGCATCTTAAAGCGTGTGGAATGGCGAGTAAAATGCACTATTAAACTTCTATGATAGGGCAATCAGAGACCCGACTAGATCATTTTATATTTTGGTTAATATAAGAATTCAGCGAAATTCTATCACAATTGTTCTATTTACGTCGCTCCTATTTCAGATAGCAAATTGTGCTAAGCGGCATCTCAATGCGCATGAAATGGCGAGTAAAATGCACTATTAAACTTCTAGGATAAGGCAAACAGAGACCCGATTCGTTCATTTTATATTACGGTTAATATAAGAATTCAGCGTAATTCTATCACATTTGTTCAACGTACGTCGCTCCTATTTCAGATAGCGTACTGGGCTAGGCGGCATCTTAAAGCGCGTGGAATGGCGGGTAAAATGCACTATGAAACTTCTATGATAGGGCTATCAGAGACCCGATTAGATCATTTTATATTTTGGTTAATATAAGAATTTAGCGAAATTCTATCACATTTGTTCAACTTACGTCGCTCCAATTTCAGGTAGCGTACTGGGCTAGGCGGCATCTTAAAGCGTGTGGAAAGGCGAGCTAAATGCACTATTAAACTTCTATGATAGGGCAATCAGAGACCCGACTAGATCATTTTATATTTTGGTTAATATAAGAATTCAGCGAAATTCTATCACATTTGTTCAATTTACGTCGCCCCTATTTCAGATAGCTTATTGGGCTAAGCGGCATCTCAATGCGCATGAAATGGCGAGTAAAATGCACTATTAAACTTCTAGGATAAGGCAAACAGAGACCCGATTAGATCATTTTATATGACGGTTAATATAAGAATTCAGCGTAATTCTATCACATTTTTTCAACTTACGTCGCTCCTATTTCAGATAGCGTACTGTGCTAGGCGGCATCTTAAAGCGCGTGGAATGGCGAATAAAATGCACTCTTAAACTTCTATGATAGGGCTATCAGAGACCCGATTAGATCATTTTATATTTTGGTTAATATAAGAATCCAGCGAAATTCTATCACATTCGTTCAATTTACGTCGCTCCTATTTCAGATAGCGTATTGGGCTAAGCGCCATCTCAAAGCGCATGAAATGGCGAGTAAAATGCACTATTAAACTTCTAGGGTACGGCAAACAGAGACCCGATTAGATCATTTTATATTATGGTTAATTTAAGAATTCAGCCAAATTCTATCACATTTGTTCAATATTTACGTCGCTCCTATTACAGATATCGTATTGGGCTAAGCGGCATCTCAAAGCGCATGAAATGCCGAGTAAAATGCACTGCTAAACTTGTAGGGTAGGGCAAACAGGGACCCGATTAGATCATTTTATATTATCGTTAATTCAAGATGTCAGCAAAATTCTATCACATTTGTTCAATTTACGTCGCTCCAATTTCAGATAGCTTATTGGGCTAAGCGGCATCTCAAAGCGCATGAAATGACGAGTGAAATGCACTATTAAACTTCTAGGGTAGGGCGAACAGAGACCCGATTAGATCATTTTACATTAAGGTTAATATAAGTATTCAGGGAAATTCTATCACATTTGTTCAATTTACGTCGCTCCTATTTCAGATAGCGTATTGGGCTAAGCGGCATCTCAAAGAGCATGAAATGGCGAGTAAAATGCACTGATAAACTTCTAGGGTAGGGCAAACAGAGACCCGATTAGATCATTTCATATTATGGTTTATTTAAGACTTCAGGAAAATTCTATCACATTTGTTCAATTTACGTCGCTCCTATTGCAGATATCGTATTGGGCTAAGCGGCATCTCAAAGCGCATGAAATGGCGAGTAAAATGCACTGCTAAACTTCTAGGGTAGGGCGAATAAAGGCCCGATTAGATCATTTTACATTAAAGTTAATATAAGAATTCAGGGAAATTCTATCACATTTGTTCAATTTACGTCGCTCCTATTTCAGATAGCGTATTGGTCTAAGCGCCATCTCAAAGCGCATGAAATTGCGAGTGAAATGCACTATTAAACTTCTAGGGTAGGGCGAAGAGAGACCCGATTAGATCATTTTACATTAAGGTTAATATAAGTATTCAGGGAAATTCTATCACATTTGTTCAATTTACGTCGCTCCTATTTCAGATAGCGTATTGGGCTAAGCAGCACCTCAAAGCCCATGAAATGGCGAGTAAAATGCACTGTTAAACTTCTAGGGTAGGGCAAACAGAGACCCGAATAGATCATTTCATATTATGGTTTATTTAAGAATTCAGAAAAATTCTATCACATTTGTTCAATTTACGTCGCTGATATTTCAGATAGCGTATTGGGCTAAGCGGCATCTCAAAGCGCATGAAATGACGAGTGAAATGCACTATTAATCTTCTAGGGTAGGGCGAACAGAGATCCGATTAGATCATTTTATATTATGGTTAATTTAAGAATTCAGCCAAATTCTATCACATTTGTTCAATTTACGTCGCTCCTATTTCAGATAGCGTACTGGGCTAGGCGGAATCTTAAAGCGTGTGGATTGGCGAGTAAAATGCACTATTAAACTTCTATGATAGGGCAATCAGAGACCCGATTAGATCATTTTATATTTTGGTTAATATAAGAATTCAGCGAAATTCTATCACAGTTGTTCTATTTACGTCGCTCCTATTTCAGATATCGTATTGGGCTAAGCGGCATCTCAGAGCGCATGAAATGGCGAGTAAAATGCACTGCTAAACTTGTAGGGTAGGGCAAACAGGGACCCGATTAGATCATTTTATATTATCGTTAATTCAAGATGTCAGCAAAATTCTATCACATTTGTTCAATTTACGTCGCTCCAATTTCAGATAGCTTATTGGGCTAAGCGGCATCTCAAAGCGCATGAAATGACGAGTGAAATGCACTATTAAACTTCTAGGGTAGGGCGAACAGAGACCCGATTAGATCATTTTACATTAAGGTTAATATAAGTATTCAGGGAAATTCTATCACATTTGTTCAATTTACGTCGCTCCTATTTCAGATAGCGTATTGGGCTACGCGGCATCTCAAAGAGCATGAAATGGCGAGTAAAATGCACTGATAAACTTCTAGGGTAGGGCAAACAGAGACCCGATTAGAACATTTCATAATATGGTTTATTTAAGAATTCAGAAAAATTCTATCACATTTGTTCAATTTACGTCGCTGATATTTCGGATAACGTATTGGGCTAAGCGGCATCTCAAAGCGCATGAAATGACGAGTGAAATGCACTATTAATCTTCAAGGGTAGGGCGAACAGAGACCCGATTAGAACATTTTACATTAAGGTTAATATAAGAATTCAGCGAAATTCTCTCACATTTGTTCAATTTACGTCGCTCCTATTTCAGATAGCTTATTGGGCAAAGCGGCATTTCAAAGCGCAAGAAATGGCGAGTAAAATGCACTATTAAACTTCTAGGGTAGGGCAAACAGAGACCCGATTAGATCATTTTATGTTATGGTTAATTTAAGAATTCAGCGAAATTCTATCACATATGTTCAATTTACGTCGCTCCAATTTCAGATAGCGTACTGTGCTAGGCGGCATCTTAAAGCGCGTGGAATGGCGAGCTAAATGCACTATTAAACTTCTATGATAGGGCAATCTGGGACCCGACTAGATCATTTTATATTTTGGTTAATATAAGAATTCAGCGAAATTCTATCACATTTGTTCAATTTACGTCGCTCCTATTTCAGATAGCTTATTGGGCTAAGCGGCATCTCAAAGCGCATGAAATGACGAGTGAAATGCACTATTAAACTTCTAGGGTAGGGCAAACAGAGACCCGATTAGATCATTTTATATTATGGTTAATTTAAGAATTCAGAAAAATTCTATCACATTTGTTCAATTTACGTCGCTCCTATTTCAGATAGCTTATTGGGCTAAGCGGCATCTCAAAGCGCATGAAATGACGAGTGAAATGCACTAGTAATCTTCTAGGGTAGGGCGAACAGAGATCCGATTAGATCATTTTATATTACGGTTAATATAAGAATTCAGCGTAATTCTATCACATTTGTTCAACATACGTCGTTCCTATTTCAGATAGCGTACTGGGCTAGGCGGCATCTCAAAGCGCGTGGAAGGGTTAGTAAAATGCACTTCTAAACTTCTATGATAGGGCAATCAGAGACCCGATTAGGTCATTTAATATTATGGTTAATTTAAGAATTCAGCCAAATTCTATCACATTTGTTCAATTTACGTCGCTTCTATTGCAGATATCGTATTGGGCTAAGCGGCATCTCAAAGCGCATGAAATGGCGAGTAAAATGCACTGCTAAACTTCTAGGGTAGGGCGAACAAAGGCCCGATTAGATCATTTTACATTAAGGTTAATATAAGAATTCAGCGTAATTCTATCACAATTGTTCAACTTACGTCGCTCCTATTTCAGATAGCGTACTGGGCTAGGCGGCATCTTAAAGCGCGTGGAATGGCGAGTAAAATGCACTATTAAACTTCTATGATAGGGCTATCAGAGACCCGATTAGATCATTTTATATTTTGGTTAATATAAGAATCCAGCGAAATTCTATCACATTCGTACAATTTACGTCGCTCCTATTTCAGATAGCGTATTGGGCTAAGCGCCATCTCAAAGCGCATGAAATGGCGAGTAAAATGCACTATTAAACTTCTAGGGTAGGGCAAACAGAGACCCGATTAGATCATTTTATATTATGGTTAATTTAAGAATTCAGCCAAATTCTATCACATTTGTTCAATTTACGTCGCTCCTATTTCAGATAGCGTACTGGGCTAGGCGGAATCTTAAAGCGCGTGGATTGTCGAGTAAAATGCACTATTACACTTCTAGGGTAGGGCAAACAGAGACCCGATTAGATCATTTTATATTATGGTTAATTTAAGAATTCAGCCAAATTCTATCACATTTGTTCAATTTACGTCGCTCCTATTGCAGATATCGTATTGGGTTAAGCGGCATCTCAAAGCGCATGAAATGGCGAGTAAAATGCACTGCTAAACTTCTAGGGTAGGGCGAACAAAGGCCCGATTAGATCATTTTACATTAAGGTTAATATAAGAATTCAGGGAAATTCTATTACATTTGTTCAATTTACGTCGCTCCTATTTCAGATAGAGGATTGGGCTAAGCGCCATCTCAAAGCGCATGAAATTGCGAGTGAAATGCACTATTAAACTGCTAGGGTAGTGCGAACAGAGACCCGATTAGATCATTTTGCATTAAGGTTAATATAAGTATTCAGGGAAATTCTATCACATTTGTTCAATTTACGTCGCTCCTATTTCAGATAGCGTATTGGGCTAAGCGGCATCTCAAAGAGCATGAAATGGCGAGTAAAATGCACTGTTAAACTTCTAGGGTAGGGCAAACAGAGACCCGATTAGATCATTTCATATTATGGTTTATTTAAGAATTCAGAAAAATTCTATCACATTTGTTCAATTTACGTCGCTCCTATTTCAGATAGCTTATTGGGCTAAGCGGCATCTCAAAGCGCATGAAATGACGAGTGAAATGCACTAGTAATCTTCTAGGGTAGGGCGAACAGAGATCCGATTAGATCATTTTATATTACGGTTAATATAAGAGTTCAGCGTAATTCTATCGCATTTGTTCAACATACGTCGCTCCTATTTCAGATAGCGTACTGGGCTAGGCGGCATCTTAAAGCGCGTGGAAGGGCGAGTAAAATGCACTTCTAAACTTCTATGATAGGGCAATCAGAGTCCCGTTTAGATCATTTTATATTTTGTTTAATATAAGATTTCAGGGAAATTCTATCACATTTGTTGAATTTACGTCGCTCCTATTTCAGATAGCGTATTGGGCTAAGCGGCATCTCAAAGCGCATGAAATGACGAGAGAAATGCACTATTAAACTTCTTGGGTAGGGCAAACAGAGACCCGATTAGATCATTTTATATTATGGTTAATTCAAGATGTCAGCAAAATTCTATCACATTTGTTCAATTTACGTCGCTCCTATTTCAGATATCGTATTGGGCTAAGCGGCATCTCAAAGCGCATGAAATGGCGAGTAAAATGCACTGCTAAACTTGTAGGGTAGGGCAAACAGGGACCCGATTAGATCATTTTATATTATCGTTAATTCAAGATGTCAGCAAAATTCTATCACATTTGTTCAATTTACGTCGCTCCAATTTCAGATAGCGTACTGGGCTAGGCGGCATCTTAAAGCGCATGAAATGACGAGTGAAATGCACTATTAAACTACTATGATAGGGCAATCATAGACCCGACTAGATCATTTTATATTTTGGTTAATATAAGAATTCAGCGAAATTCTATCACAATTGTTCAATTTACGTCGCTCCTATTTCAGATAGCGTATTGGGCTAAGCGGCATCTCAAAGCGCATGAAATGACGAGTGAAATGCACTATTGAACTTCTAGGGTAGGGCAAACAGAGACCCGATTAGATCATTTTATATTATGGTTAATTTAAGAATTCAGCCAAATTCTATCACATTTGTTCAATTTACGTCGCTCCTATTTCAGATAGCGTACTGGGCTAGGCGGAATCTTAAAGCGCGTGGATTGGCGAGTAAAATGCACTATTAAACTTCTATGATTGGGCAATCAGAGACCCGATTAGATCATTTTATATTTTGGTTAATATAAGAATTCAGCGAAATTCTATCACAATTGTTCTATTTACGTCGCTCCTATTTCAGATAGCGTATTGGGCTAAGCGGCATCTCAACGCGCATGAAATGGCGAGTGAAATGCACTATTAAACTTCTAGGGTTGGGCGAACAGAGGCCCGATTAGATCATTTTACATTGAGGTTAATATAAGTATTCAGGGAAATTCTATCAAATTTGTTCAATTTACGTCGCTCCTATTTCAGATAGCGTATTGGGCTAAGCGGCATCTCAAAGAGCATGAAATGGCGAGTAAAATGCACTGTTAAACTTCTAGGGCAGGGCAAACAGAGACCCGATTAGATCATTTCATATTATGGTTTATTTAAGAATTCAGAAAAATTGTATCACATTTGTTCAATTTACGTCGCTGATATTTCAGATAGCGTATTGGGCTAAGCGGCATCTCAAAGCGCATGAAATGACGAGTGAAATGCACTATTAAACTTCTATGATACGGCAATCAGAGACCCGATTAGAACATTTTACATTAAGGTTAATATAAGAATTCAGCGAAATTCTCTCACATTTGTTCAATTTACGTCGCTCCTATTTCAGATAGCGTATTGGGCTAAGCGGCATCTCAAAGAGCATGAAATGGCGAGTAAAATGCACTGTTAAACTTCTAGGGTAGGGCAAACAGAGACCCGATTAGATCATTTCATATTATGGTTTATTTAAGAATTCAGAAAAATTCTATCACATTTGTTCAATTTACGTCGCTCCTATTTCAGATAGCTTATTGGGCTAAGCGGCATCTCAAAGCGCATGAAATGACGAGTGAAATGCACTAGTAATCTTCTAGGGTAGGGCGAACAGAGATCCGATTAGATCATTTTATATTACGGTTAATATAAGAGTTCAGCGTAATTCTATCGCATTTGTTCAACATACGTCGCTCCTATTTCAGATAGCGTACTGGGCTAGGCGGCATCTTAAAGCGCGTGGAAGGGCGAGTAAAATGCACTTCTAAACTTCTATGATAGGGCAATCAGAGTCCCGTTTAGATCATTTTATATTTTGTTTAATATAAGATTTCAGGGAAATTCTATCACATTTGTTGAATTTACGTCGCTCCTATTTCAGATAGCGTATTGGGCTAAGCGGCATCTCAAAGCGCATGAAATGACGAGAGAAATGCACTATTAAACTTCTTGGGTAGGGCAAACAGAGACCCGATTAGATCATTTTATATTATGGTTAATTCAAGATGTCAGCAAAATTCTATCACATTTGTTCAATTTACGTCGCTCCTATTTCAGATATCGTATTGGGCTAAGCGGCATCTCAAAGCGCATGAAATGGCGAGTAAAATGCACTGCTAAACTTGTAGGGTAGGGCAAACAGGGACCCGATTAGATCATTTTATATTATCGTTAATTCAAGATGTCAGCAAAATTCTATCACATTTGTTCAATTTACGTCGCTCCAATTTCAGATAGCGTACTGGGCTAGGCGGCATCTTAAAGCGCATGAAATGACGAGTGAAATGCACTATTAACCTACTATGATAGGGCAATCATAGACCCGACTAGATCATTTTATATTTTGGTTAATATAAGAATTCAGCGAAATTCTATCACAATTGTTCAATTTACGTCGCTCCTATTTCAGATAGCGTATTGGGCTAAGCGGCATCTCAAAGCGCATGAAATGGCGAGTAAAATGCACTATTAAACTTCTAGGGTAGGGCAAGCAGAGACCCGATTACATCATCTAATATTATGGTTAATTTAAGAATTCAGCAAAATTCTATCACATTTGTTCAATTTACGTCGCTCCTATTTCAGATAGCGTATTGGGCGAAGCGGCATCTCAAAGCGCATGAAATGGCGAGTAAAATGCACTATTAAACTTCTAGGGCAGGGCGAACAGAGACCCGATTAGATCATTTTATATTATGGTTAATTTAAGAATTCAGCAAAATTCTATCACATTCGTTCAATTTAGGTCGCTCCTATTTCGGAAAGCGTACTGGGAGAGGCGGCATCTTAAAGCGCGTGGAATGCCGAGTAAAATCCACTATTAAACTTCAAGGCTAGGGCGAACAGAGACCAGATTAGATCATTTTACATTCTGGTTAATAAAATAATTCAGCGAAATTCTATCACATTTGTTCAACTTTCGTCGCTCATATTTCAGATAGCGTATTGGGCTAAGCGGCATCTCAAAGCGCATGAAATGGCGAGTAAAATGCACTATTAAACTTCTAGGGTAGGGCAATCAGTGACCCGATTAGATCATTTTATATTATAGTTAATTTAAGAATTCGGCGAAATTCTATCACATTTGTTCAATTTACGTCGCTCCTATTTCAGATAGCGCATTGGGCTAAGCGGCATCTCAAAGCGCATGAAATGGCGAGTAAAATGCACTATTAAACTTCTAGGGTAGGGCAAACAGAGACCCGATTAGATCATTTTATATTATGGTTAATTTAAGAATTCAGCAAAATTCTATCGCATTTGTTCAATTTACGTCGCTCCTATTTCAGATAGCGTATTGGGCTAAGCGGCATCTCAAAGCGCATGAAATGGCGAGTAAAGTGCAATACTAAACTTCTAGGATACGGCAAACAGAGACCCGATTAGATCATTTTATATTTTGGTTAATATAAGAATTCAGCGAAATTCTATCACATTTGTTCAATTTACGTCGCTCATATTTCAGATAGCGTATTGGGCTAAGCGGCATCTCGAAGCGCATGAAATGGCGAGCAAAATGCACTATTAAACTTCTAGGGTAGGGCAATCAGTGACCCGATTAGATCAATTTATATTATAGTTAATTTAAGAATTCAGCGAAATTCTATCACATTTGTTCAATTTACGTCGCTCCTATTTCAGATAGCGTACTGGGCTCGGCGGCATCTCAAAGCGCATGAAATGGGGAGTAAAATGCAATACTAAACTTCTAGGATAAGGCAAACAGAGACCCGATTAGATCATTTTATATTACGGTTAATATAAGAATGCGGCGAAATTCTTTCACATTTGTTCAATTTACGTCGCTGCTATTCCAGATAGCTTATTGTGCTTAGCGGCATCTCAAAGCGCATGAAATGACGAGTGAAATGCACTATTAAACTTCTAGGGTAGGGCAAACAGAGACCCGATTAGATCATTTTATATTAAGGTTACTTTAAGAATTCAGCGAAATTCTATCACATTTGTTCAATTTACGTCGCTCCTATTTGAGATAGCGTACTGTGCTAGGCGGCATCTTAATGCGCGTGGAATGTCGAGTAAAATGCACAATGAAACTTCTATGGTAGGGAAACCAGAGACCCGATTAGATCATTTTATATTAAGGTTACTTTAAGAATTCAGCGAAATCCTATCACATTTGTTCAATTTACGTCGCTCCTATTTCAACTAGCTTATTGGGCGAAGCGGCGTCTCAAAGCGCATGAAATGACGAGTGAAATGCACTATTATACTTCTAGGGTAGGGCGAACAGAGACCCGAAGAGATCATTTTACATTAAGGTGAATATAAGAATGCAGCGTAATTCTGTCACATTTGTTCAACTTACGTCGCTCCTATTTCAGATAGCGTATTGGGTTAAGCGTCATCTCAAAGCGCATGAAATGGCGAGTGAAATGCACTATTAAACTGCTAGGGTAGGGCGAACAGAGACCCGATTAGATCATTTTACATTAAGGTTAATATAAGTATTCAGCGAGATTCTATCACACTTGTTCAATTTACGTCGCTTCTACTTCAGACAGCGTACTGGGCTAGGCGGCATCTTAAAGCGCGTGGAATGGCGAGTAAAATGAACTATTAACCTTCTATGATAGGGCAATCAGAGACCAGATTAGATCAATTTATACTTTGGTTAATATAAGAGCTCAGCGAAATTCTATCACATTTGTTCAATTTACGTCGCTCCTATTTCGGATAGCGTATTGGGCTAGGCGGCATCTCAAAGCGCATGAAATGACGAATGAAATGCACTATTAAACTTCTAGGGTAGGGCGAACAGAGACCCGATTAGATCATTTGATATTATGGTTAATTTAAGAATTCAGCGAAATTCCATCACATTTGTTCAATTTACGTCGCTCCTATTTCAAATAGCGTATTGGGCTCAGCGGCATCTCAAAGCGCATGAAATGGCGAGTAAAATGCACTATTAAACTTCTATCCTAGGGCAATCAGAGACCCGATTAGATCATTTTATATTTTGGTTAATATAAGAATTCAGTGAAATTCTATCACATTTGTTCAATTTACGTCGCTCCTATTGCAGATAGCGTACTGGGCAAAGCGGCATCTCAAAGCGTATGAAATGGCGAATAAAATGCACTATTAAAGTTCTAGGCTAGGGCGAACAGAGACCCGATTCGATCATTTTACATTATGGTTAATAAAAGAATTCAGCGAAACTCTATCACATTTGTTCAACTTACGTCGCTCCTATTTCAGATAGCGTACTGGGCTAGGCGCCATCTTAAAGCGCGTGGAATGGCGAGTAAAATGCACTGCTCAACTTTTATGATAGGGCAATCAGAGACCCGATTAGCTCATTTTATATTTTGTTTAATATAAGAATTCAACGAAATTCTATCACATTTGTAACATTTACGTCGCTCCTATTACAGATAGCGTATTGGGCTAAGCGGCATCTCAAAGCGCATGAAATGGCGAGCAAAATGCACTATTAAACTTCTAGGGTAGGGCAATCAGTGACCCGATTAGATCATTTTATATTATAGTTAATTTAAGAATTCAGCGAAATTCTATCACATTTGTTCAATTTACGTCGCTCCTATTTCGGATAGCGTATTGGTTTAAGCGGTATCTCAAAGCGCATGAAATGGCGAGTAAAATGCAATACTAAACTTCTAGGATAAGGCAAACAGAGACCCGATTAGATCATTTTATATTACGGTTAATATAAGAATTCAGCGTAATTCTATCACATTTGTTCAACTTACGTCGCTCCTAATTTAGATAGCGTACTGGGCTAAGCGGCATCTTAAAGCGCGTGGAATGGCGAGTAAAATGCACTGCTAAACTTCTATGATAGGGCAATCAGAGACCCGATTAGATCATTGTTTATTTTGTTTAATATAAGATTTCAGGGAAATTCTATCACATTTGTTCAATTTACGTCGCTCCTATTTCAGATAGCGTATTGGGCTAAGCGGCATCTCAAGGCGCATGAAATGGCGAATAAAATGCGCTATTAAACTTCTAGGCTAGGGCGAACAGAGACCCGATTAGATCATTTTACATTATGGTTCTTAAAAGAATTCAGCGAAATTCTATCACATTTGTTCAACGTACGTCGCTCCTATTTCAGATAGCGTATTGGGATAAGCGGCATCGAAAAGCGCATGAAATGGCGAGTAAAATGCACAATTAAACTACTAGGGTTGGGCAAACAGAGACCCGGTTAGATCATTTTATATTGTGGTTAATTTAAGAATTCAGCAAAATTCTATCACATTTGTTCAATTTACGTCGCTCCTATTTCAGATAGCGTATTGGGCTAAGCGGCATCTCAAAGCGCATGAAATGGCCAGTAAAATGCACTATCAAACTTCTAGGATAAGGCAAACAGAGACCCGATTAGGTCATTTTATATTACGGTTAATATAAGAATTCAGCGTAATTCTATCACATTCGTTCAACTTACGTCGATCCTATTTCAGGTAGCGCACTGGGCTAGGCGGCATCTTAAAGCGCGTGGAATGGCGGGTAAAATGCACTATTAAACTTCTAGGATAAGGCAAACAGAGACCCGATTAGATCGTTTTATATTACGGTTAATATAAGAATGCGGCGTAATTCTTTCACATTTGTTCAATTTACGTCGCTGCTATTCCAGGTAGCTTATTGTGCTTAGCGGCGTCTCAAAGCGCATGAAATGACGAGTGAAATGCACTATTAAACTTCTAGGGTAGGGCAAACAGAGACCCGATTAGATCATTTGATATTATGGTTAATTTAAGAATTCAGCGAAATTCTATCACATTTGTTCAATTTACGTCGCTCCTATTTCAGATAGCGTATTGGGATAAGCGGCATCTCAAAGCGCATGAAATGGCGAGTAAAATGCACTATTAAACTTCTAGGGTAGGGCGAACAGAGACCCGATTAGATCATTTTACATTAAGGTTAATATAAGTCTTCAGCGAGATTCTATCACATATGTTCAATTTACGTCGCTCCTATTTCAGACAGCGTACTGGGCTAGGCGGCATCTTAAAGCGTGTGGAATGGCGAGTAAAATGCACTATTAACCTTCTATGATAGGGCAATCAGAGACCAGTCTAGATCATTTTATACTTTGGTTAATATAAGAATTCAGCGAAATTCTATCACATTTGTTCAATTTACGTCGCTCCTATTTCAGATAGCGTATTGGGCTACGCGGCATCTCAAAGCGCATGAAATGACGAGTGAAATGCAATATTATACTTCTAGGGTAGGGCGAACAGAGACCCGAAGAGATCATTTTACATTAAGGTGAATATAAGAATGCAGCGTAATTCTGTCACATTTGTTCAACTCACGTCGCTCCTATTTCAGATAGCGTATTGGGTTAAGCGTCATCACAAAGCGCATGAAATGGCGAGTAAAATGCACTATTAAACTTCTAGGGTAGGGCAAACAGAGACCCGATTAGATCATTTTATATTTTGTTTAATATAAGAATTCAGCGAAATTCTATCACATTCGTTCAATTTACGTCGCTCCTATTTCAGATAGCGTATTGGGCTAAGCGGCATCTCAAAGCGCATGAAATGACGAGTGAAATGCGCTTGTAATCTTCTAGGGTAGGGCGAACAGAGACCCGATTAGATCATTTTATATTACTGTTAATATAAGAATTCAGCGTAATTCTATCACATTTGTTCAACATACGTCGCTCCTATTTCAGATAGTGTACTGGGCTAGGCGGCATCTTAAAGCACGTGGAAGGGCGAGTAAAATGCACTACTAAACTTCTATGATAGGGCAATCAGAGTCCCGTTTAGATCATTTTATATTTTGTCTAATATAAGATTTCAGGGAAATTCTATCACATTTGTTCAACTTACGTCGCTCCTACTTCAGATAGCGTACTGGGCTCGGCGGCATCTTAAAGCGCAAGAAATGGCGAGTAAAATGCACTATTAAACTTCTAGGGTAGGGCAAACAGAGACCCGATAAGATGATTTTATATTATGGTTAATTTAAGAATTCAGCCAAATTCTATCACATTTGTTCAATTTACGTCGCTCCTACTTCAGATAGCGTATTGGGCCAAGCGCCATATCAAAGCGCATGAAATGGCGAGTAAAATGCACTATTAAACTTCTAGGGTAGGGCAAACAGAGACCCGATTAGATCATTTTATATTATGGTTAATTTAAGAGTTCTGCCAAATTCTATCACATTTGTTCAATTTACGTCGCTCCTGTTTCAGATAGCGTACTGGGCTAGGCGGAATCTTACAGCATGAAATGGCGAGTGAAATGCACTATTACACTTCTAGGGTAGGGCGAACAGAGACCCGATTAGATCATTTTACATTAAGGTTAATATAAGTATTCAGGGAAATTCTATCACATTTGTTCAATTTACGTCGCTCCTATTGCAGATAGCGTATTGGGCTAAGCGGCATCTCAAAGCGCATGAAATGGCGAGTAAAATGCACTGTTAAACTTCTAGGGTAGGGCAAACAGAGACCCGATTAGATCATTTTATATTATGGTTAATTTAAGAATTCAGGCAAATTCTATCACATTTGTTCAATTTACGTCGCTCCTATTGCAGATAGCGTATTGGGCTAAGCGGCTTCTCAAAGCGCATGAAAATACGAGTGAAATGCGCTTGTAATCTTCTAGGGTAGGGCGAACAGAGACCCGATTAGATCATTTTATATTACGGTTGATATAAGAATTCAGCGTAATTCTATGACATTTGTTCAACATACGTCGCTCCTATTTCAGATAGTGTACTGGGCTAGGCGGCATCTTAAAGCACGTGGAAGGGCGAGTAAAATGCACTACTAAACTTCTATGATAGGGCAATCAGAGTCCCGTTTAGATCATTTTATATTTTGTTTAATATAAGATTTCAGGGAAATTCTATCACATTTGTTCAATTTACGTCGCTCCTATTTCAGATAGCGTATTGGGCTAAGCGCCATCTCAAAGCGCATGAAATGGCGAGTAAAATGCACTATTAAACTTCTAGGGTAGGGCAAACAGAGACCCGATTAGATCATTTTATATTATGGTTAATTTAAGAATTCAGCCAAATTCTATCACATTTGTTCAATTTACGTCGCTCCTATTTCAGATAGCGTACTGGGCTAGGCGGAATCTTAAAGCGCGTGGATTGGCGAGTAAAATGCACTATTAAACTTCTATGATAGGGCAATCAGAGACCCGATTAGATCATTTTACATTAAGGTTAATATAAGTATTCAGGGAAATTCTACCACAATTGTTCAATTTACGTCGCTCCTATTTCAGATAGCGTATTGGGCTAAGCGGCATCTCAAAGCGCATGAAATGACGAGTGAAAGGCACTCTTAAACTTCTAGGGTAGGGTGAACAGAGAACCGATTAGATCATTTTATATTACGGTTAATATAAGAATTCAGCGTAAATCTATCACATTTGTTCAACTTACGTCGCTCCTACTTCAGATAGCGTACTGGGCTCGGCGGCATCTTAAAGCGCAAGAAATGGCGAGTAAAATGCACTATTAAACTTCTAGGGTAGGGCAAACAGAGACCCGATAAGATGATTTTATATTATGGTTAATTTAAGAATTCAGCCAAATTCTATCACATTTGTTCAATTTACGTCGCTCCTATTTCAGATAGCGTATTGGGCTAAGCGCCATCTCAATGCGCATGAAATGGCGAGTAAAATGCACTATTAAACTTCTAGGGTAGGGCAAGCAGAGACCCGATTACATAATCTAATATTATGGTTAATTTAAGAATTCAACAAAATTCTATCTCATTTGTTCAATTTACGTCGCTCCTATTTCAGATAGCGTATTGGGCTAAGCGGCATCTCAAAGCGCATGAAATGGCGAGTGAAATGCACTATTAGACTTCTATGGTAGGGCGAACAGAGACCCGATTAGATCATTTTATATTATGGTTAATTTAAGAATTCAGCGTAATTCTATCACATTTGTCCAACTTACGTCGCTCCTATTTCAGATAGCGTACTGGGCTAGGCGGCATCTTAAAGCGCGTGGAATGGCGAGTAAAATGCACTACTAAACTTCTATGATAGGGCAATCAGAGTCCCGTTTAGATCATTTTATATTTTTTTTAATATAAGGTTTCAGGGAAATTCTATCACATTTGTTCAATTTACGTCGCTCCTATTTCAGATAGCGTATTGGGCTAAGCGGCATCTCAAATCGCATGAAATGGCGCGTAAAATGCACTATTAAACTTCTAGGGTAAGGCAAACAGAGACCCGATTAGATCATTTTATATTTTGGTTAATATAAGAATTCAGCGAAATTCTATCACAATTGTTCTATTTACGTCGCTCCTATTTCAGATAGCGTATTGGGCTAAGCGGCATCTCAAAGCGCATGAAATGGCGAGTGAAATGCACTATTACACTTCTAGGGTAGGGCGAACAGAGACCCGATTAGATCATTTTACATTAAGGTTAATATAAGTATTCAGGGAAATTCTATCACATTTGTTCAATTTACGTCGCTCCTATTGCAGATAGCGTATTGGGCTAAGCGGTATCTCAAAGCGCATGAAATGGCGAGTAAAATGCACTGTTAAACTTCTAGGGTAGGGCAAACAGAGACCCGACTAGATCATTTTACATTAAGGTTAATATAAGAATTCAGCCAAATTCTATCACATTTGTTCAATTTACGTCGCTCCCATTCCAGATAGCGTATTGGGCTATGCGGCACCTTATAGCACATGAAATGGCGAGTAAAATGCACTATTAGACTTCTATGGTAGGGCGAACAGAGACGCGATTAGATCATTTTATATTATGGTTAATTTAAGAATTCAGCGTAATTCTATCACATTTGTTCAACTTACGTCGCTCCTATTTCAGATAGCGTACTGGGCTAGGCGGCATCTTAAAGCGCGTGGAATGGCGAGTAAAATGCACTACTAAACTTCTATGATAGGGCAATCAGAGTCCCGTTTAGATCATTTTATATTTTGTTTAATATAAGATTTCAGGGAAATTCTATCACATTTGTTCAATTTACGTCGCTCCTATTTTGAGATAGCGTATTGGGCTAAGCGGCATCTCAAATCGCATGAAATGGCGAGTAAAATGCACTATTAAACTTCTAGGGTAAGGCAAACAGAGACCCGATTAGATCATTTTATATTTTGGTTAATATAAGAATTCAGCGAAATTCTATCACAATTGTTCTATTTACGTCGCTCCTATTTCAGATAGCGTATTGGGCTAAGCGGCATCTCAAAGCGCATGAAATGGCGAGTGAAATGCACTATTACACTTCTAGGGTAGGGCGAACAGAGACCCGATTAGATCATTTTACATTAAGGTTAATATAAGTATTCAGGGAAATTCTATCACATTTGTTCAATTTACGTCGCTCCTATTGCAGATAGCGTATTGGGCTAAGCGGCATCTCAAAGCGCATGAAATGGCGAGTAAAATGCACTGTTAAATTTCTAGGGTTGGGCAAACAGAGACCCGATTAGATCATTTTATATTATGGTTAATTTAAGAATTCAGCCAAATTCTATCACATTTGTTCAATTTACGTCGCTCCTATTGCAGATAGCGTATTGGGCTAAGCGGCTTCTCAAAGCGCATGAAAATACGAGTGAAATGCACTATTAAACTTCTAGGCTAGGGAGAACAGAGACCCGATCAGATCATTTTACATTATGGTTAATAAAAGAATTCAGCGAAATTCTATCACATTTGTTCAACTTACGTCGCTCCTATTTCAGATAGCGTATTGGGCTAAGCGGCATCTCAAAGCGCATGAAATGGCGAGTAAAATGCACTATTAGATTTCTATGGTAGGGCGTACAGAGACCCGATTAGATCATTTTATATTATGGTTAATTTAAGAATTCAGCAAAATTCTATCACATTTGTGAAATTTACGTCGCTCCTATTTCAGATACCGTACTTGGCTCGGCGGCATCTTAAAGCGCGTGGAATGGCGAGTGAAATGCACTATTAGACTTCTATGGTAGGGCGAACAGAGACCCGACTAGATCATTTTACATTAAGGTTAATATAAGAATTCAGGTAAATTCTATCACATTTGTTCAATTTACGTCGCTCCCATTCCAGATAGCGTATTGGGCTATGCGGCACCTTATAGCACATGAAATGGCGAGTAAAATGCACTATTAAACTTCTATGATAGGGCAAACAGAGACCGGATTATATCATTTTATATTACGGTTAATATAAGAATTCAGCGTAATTCTATCACATTTGTTCAACTTACGTCGCTCCTATTTCAGGTAGCGTACTGGGCTAGGCGGCATCTTAAAGCGCGTGGAATGGCGAGTAAAATGCACTACTAAACTTCTATGATAGGGCAATCAGAGACCCGATTAGACCATTTTATATTTTGTTTAATATAAGATTTCAGGGAAATTCTATCGCATTTGTTCAATTTACGTCGCTTCTATTTGAGATAGCGTATTGGGCTAAGCGGCCTCTCAAAGCGCATGAAATGGACAATAAAATGCACTATTAAACTTCCACGTTAGGGAGAACAGAGACCCGATTAGATCATTTTACATGATGGTTCATAAAAGAATTCAGGGAAACTCTATCACATTTTTTCAACTTACGTCGCTCCTATTTCAGATAGCGTATTGGGCTAAGCGGCAGCTCAAAGCGCATGAAATGGCGAGTAAAATGCAATATTAAGCTTCTAGGGTAGGGCAAACGGACACCCGATTAGATCATTTTATATTATGGTTAATTTAAGAATTCAGCAATATTCTATCACATTTGTTCAATTTACGTCGCTTCTATTTCAGATAGCGTATTGGGCTATGCGGCAGCTTAAAGCACATGAAATGGCGAGTAAAATGCACTATCAAACTTCTATGATAGGGCAAACAGAGGCCCGATTACATCATTTTATATTACGGTTAATATAAGAATTCAGCGTAATTCTATCACATTTGTTCAACTTACGTTGCTCCTATTTCAGATACCGTATTGGGCTAGGCGGCATCATAAAGCGCGTGGAATGGCGGGTAAAATGCACTACTAAACTTCTATGATAGGGCAATCAGAGACCCGGTTAGATCATTTTATATTTTGTTTAATATAAGATTTCAGGGAAATTCTATCGCATTTGTTCAATTTACGTCGCTCCTATTTCAGATAGCGTATTCGGATATGCGACATATCAAAGCGCATGAAATGGCGAATAAAATGCACTCTTAAAGTTCTAGGCTAGGCCGAACAGAGACCCGATCAGATCATTTTACATTATGGTTAATAAAAGAATTCAGCGAAATTCTATCACATTTGTTCAATTTACGTCGCTCCTATTTCAGATAGCTTATTGGGCTAAGCGGCATCTCAAAGCGCATGAAATGACGAGTGAAATGCACTATTAAACTTCTAGGATAGGGCGAACGGAGACCCGATTAGATCATTTTACATTAATGTTAATATAAGAATTCAGGGAAATTCTATCACATTTGTTCAATTTACGTCACTCCTATTTCCGATAGCGTACTGGGCTAGGCGGCATCTTAAAGCGCGTGGAATGGCGAGTAAAATGCACTACTAAACTTCTATGATAGGGCAATCAGAGACCCGATTAGATCATTTTATATTTTGTATAATATCAGATTTCAGGGAATTTGTATCACATTTGTTCAATTTACGTCGCTCCTAATTCAGATAGCGTATTCGGCTAAGCGGCATCTCAAAGCGCATGAAATGGCGAATGAAATGCATTGTTAAACTTCTAGGCTAGGGCGAACAGAGACCCGATCAGATCATTTTACATTATGGTTAATAAAAGAATTCAGCGAAATTCTATCACATTTGTTCAACTTACGTCGCTCGTATTTCAGATAGCGTATTGGGCTAGACGGCATCTCAAAGAGCATGAAATGGCGAGTAAAATGCACTATTAGACTTCTATGGTAGGGCGAACAGAGACCCGATTAGATCATTTTATATTATGGTTAATTTAAGAATTCAGCAAAATTCTATCACATTTGTTCAATTTACGTCGCTCCTATTTCAGATACCGTACTGGGCTCGGCGGCATCTTAAAGCGCGTGGAATGGCGAGTGAAATGCACTATTAGACTTCTATGGTAGGGCGAACAGAGACCCGACTAGATCATTTTACATTAAGGTTAATATAAGAATTCAGGGAAATTCTATCACATTAGTTCAACTTACGTCGCTCCTATTTCAGATAGCGTATTGGGCAAAGCGGCATCTCAAAGCGCATGAATTGAAGAGTAAAATGCACTATTAAACTTCTAGGGTAGGGCAAGCAGAGACTCGATTAGATCATTTTATATTATGGTTAATTTAAGAATTCAACAAAATTCTATCACATTCGTTCAATTTAGGTTGCTCCTATTTCAGATAGCGTATTGGGCTAAGCGGCATCTCAAAGCGCATGAAATGGCGAGTGAAATGCACTATATGACTTGTATGGTAGGGCGAACAGAGACCCGATTAGATCATTTTACATTGAGGTTAATATAAGAATTCACAGAAATTCTATCACATTTGTTCAATTTACGTCGCTCCTATTTCAGATAGCGTATTGGGCTATGCGGCATCTCAAAGCGCATGAAATGGCGAGTAAAATGCTCTGTTAAACTTCTAGGGTAGGGCGAACAGAGACCCGATTAGATCATTTGTTATTATGGTTAATTTAAGAATGCAGCGAAATTCTATCACATTTGTTCAATTTATGTCGCGCCTATTTCAGATAGCGTATTGGGCGAAGCGGCATCTCGAAGCGCATGAAATGGCGAGTATAATGCACTATTAAACTTCTAGGGTAAGGCAAACAGAGGCCCGATTACATCATTTTATATTACGGTTAATGTAAGAATGCAGCGTAATTCTATCACATTTGTTCAACTTACGTCGCTCATATTTCAGATAGCGTACTGGGCTAGGCGGCATCTTAAAGCGCGTGGAATGGCGAGTAAAATGCACTACTAATCTTCTATGATAGGGCAATCAGAGACCCGATTAGATCATTTTATATTTTGTTTAATATAAGATTTCAGGGAAATTCTATCACATTTGTTCAATTTACGTCGCTCCTATTTCAGATAGCGCATTGGGATAAGCGGCATCTCAAAGCGCATGAAATGGAGAATAAAATGCACTATTAAACTTCTAGGCTAGGGAGAACAGAGACCCGATTAGATCATTTTACATTATGGTTCATAAAAGAATTCAGCGAAACTCTATCACATTCTTTCAACTTACGTCGCTCCTATTTCAGATAGCGTATTGGGCTAAGCGGCAGCTCAAAGCGCATGAAATGGCGAGTAAAATGCAATATTAAGCTTCTAGGGTAGGGCAAACAGACACCCGATTAGATCATTTTATATTATGGTTAATTTAAGAATTCAGCAAAATTCTCTCACATTTGTTCAATTTTCGTCGCTCCTATTTCAGATAGCGTATTGGGCTATGCGGCATCTCAAAGTGTATGAAATGGCGAATAAAATGCACTATTAAAGTTCTAGGCTAGGGCGAACAGAGATCCGATTAGATCATTTTACATTATGGTTAATAAAAGAGTTCAGCGAAATTCTATCACATTTGTTCAACTTATATCGCTCCTATTTCAGATAGCGTATTAGGCTAAGCGGCATCTCAAAGCGCATGAAATGACGAGTAAAATGCACTATTAAAGCTCTAGGGCACGGCAAACAGAGACCCGATTAGATCATTTTATATTATGGTTAATTTAAGAATTGAGCGAAATTCTATCACATTCGTTCAATTTACGTCGCTCCTATTTCAGATAGCGTATTGGGCAAGGCGGCATCTCAAAGCGCATGAAATGACGAGTAAAATGCACTATTAAACTTCTAGGGAAGGGCAAGCAGAGATTCGATTAGATCATTTTATATTATGGTTAATTTAAGAATTCAACAAAATTCTATCACATTCGTTCAATTTAGGTCGCTCCTATTTCCGATAGCGTATTGGTCTAAGCGGCATCTCAAAGCGCATGAAATGGCGTGTGAAATGCACTATATGACTTCTATGGTAGGGCGAACAGAGACCCGATTAGATCATTTTACATTGAGGTTAATATAAGAATTCACAGAAATTCTATCACATTTGTTCAATTTACGTCGCTCCTATTTCAGATAGCGTATTGGGCTATGCGGCATCTCAAAGCGCATGAAATGGCGAGTAAAATGCACTGTTAAACTTCTAGGGTAGGGCAAACAGAGACCCGATTAGATCATTTTATATTATGGTTAATTTAAGAATTCAGCGAAATTCTATCACATTTGTTAAATTTACGTCGCTCCTATTTCAGATAGCGTATTGGGCTAAGCGGCATCTGAAGGCGCATGAAATGGCGAGTAAAATGCACTATTAAACTTCTAGGGTAGGGCAAACAGATACCCGATTAAATCATTTTATATTATGGTTAATTTAAGATGTCAGCAAAATTTTATCACATTTGTTCAATTTACGTCGCTCCTATTTCAGATAGCGTACTGGGCTAGGCGGCATCTTAAAGCGCGTGGAATGGCGAGTAGAATGCACTACTAAACTTCTATGATAGGGCAATCAGAGACCCGATTAGATCATTTTATATTTTGTTTAATATAAGATTTCAGGGAAATTCTATCACATTTGTTCAATTTACGTCGCTCCTATTTCAGGTAGCATATTGGGCTAAGCGGCATCTCAAAGCGCATGAAAGGGCGAGTGAAATGCACTATAAGACTTCTATGGTAGGGCGAACGGAGACCCTATTAGATCATTTTACATTGAGGTTAATATAAGAATTCACGGAAATTCCATCACATTTGTTCAATTTACGTCGCTCCTATTTCAGATAGCGTATTGGGCTAAGCGGCATCTCAAAGCGCATGGAATGGCGAGTAAAATGCAATACTAAACTTTTAGGATAAGGCAAACAGAGACCCGATTAGATCATTTTATATTACGGTTAATATAAGAATGCAGCGTAATTCTATCACATTTGTTCAACTTACGTCGCTCCTATTTCAGATAGCGTATTGGGCTAA
This sequence comes from Macropis europaea, assembly GCA_916610135.2. Taxonomy (NCBI): domain Eukaryota; kingdom Metazoa; phylum Arthropoda; class Insecta; order Hymenoptera; family Melittidae; genus Macropis; species Macropis europaea. The sequence continues at coordinate 24,934 of CAKAJE020001350.1, forward strand.
GCGGCATCTCAAAGCGCATGAAATGGCGAGTAAAATGCACTATTAGATTTCTATGGTAGGGCGTACAGAGACACGATTAGATCATTTTATATTATGGTTAATTTAAGAATTCAGCAAAATTCTATCACATTTGTTCAATTTACGTCGTTCCTATTTCAGATAGCGTCCTGGGCTAAGCGGCATCTAAAAGCGCATGAAATGGCGAGTATAATGCACTATTATACTTCTAGGATAAGGCAAACAGAGACCCGATTAGATCATTTTATATTACGGATAATATAAGAATTCAGCGTAATTCTATCACATTTGTTCAACTTACGTCGTTCCTATTTCAGATAGCGTACTGGGCTAGGCGGCATCTTAAAGCGCGTGGAATGGCGAGTAAAGTGCACTACTAAACTTCTATGATAAGGCAATCAGAGACCCGATTAGATCATTTTATATATTGGTTAATAAAAGAATTCAGCGAAATTCTATCACATTTGTTCAACTTACGTCGCTCCTATTTCAGATAGCGTATTGGGCTAAGCGGCATCTCAAAGCGCATGAAATGGCGAGTAAAATGCACTATTAGATTTCTATGGTAGGGCGTACAGAGACCCGATTAGATCATTTTATATTATGGTTAATTTAAGAATTCAGCAAAATTCTATCACATTTGTTCAATTTACGTCGCTCCTATTTCAGATACCGTACTGGGCTCGGCGGCATCTTAAAGCGCGTGGAATGGCGAGTGAAATGCACTATTAGACTTCTATGGTGGGGCGAACAGAGACCCGATTAGATCATTTTATATTATGGTTAATATAAGAATTCAGCGAAATTCTATCACATTTGTTCAATTTACGTCGCTCCTATTTCAGATAGCGTATTGGGCTAAGCGGCATCTCAAAGCGCATGAAATGGCGAGTGAAATGCACTATTAGACTTCTATGGTAGGGCGAACAGAGACCCGATTAGATCATTTTACATTGAGGTTAATATAAGAATTCACGGAAATTCCATCACATTTGTTCAATTTACGTCGCTCCTATTTCAGATAGCGTATTGGGCTAAGCGGCATCTCAAAGCGCATGGAATGGCGAGTAAAATGCAATACTAAACTTTTAGGATAAGGCAAACAGAGACCCGATTAGATCATTTTATATTACGGTTAATATAAGAATGCAGCGTAATTCTATCACATTTGTTCAACTTACGTCGCTCCTATTTCAGATAGCGTATTGGGCTAAGCGGCATCTCAAAGCGCATGAAATGGCGAGTAAAATGCACTATTAGATTTCTATGGTAGGGCGTACAGAGACACGATTAGATCATTTTATATTATGGTTAATTTAAGAATTCAGCAAAATTCTATCACATTTGTTCAATTTACGTCGTTCCTATTTCAGATAGCGTCCTGGGCTAAGCGGCATCTAAAAGCGCATGAAATGGCGAGTATAATGCAGTATTATACTTCTAGGATAAGGCAAACAGAGACCCGATTAGATCATTTTATATTACGGATAATATAAGAATTCAGCGTAATTCTATCACATTTGTTCAACTTACGTCGTTCCTATTTCAGATAGCGTACTGGGCTAGGCGGCATCTTAAAGCGCGTGGAATGGCGAGTAAAGTGCACTACTAAACTTCTATGATAAGGCAATCAGAGACCCGATTAGATCATTTTATATATTGGTTAATAAAAGAATTCAGCGAAATTCTATCACATTTGTTCAACTTACGTCGCTCCTATTTCAGATAGCGTATTGGGCTAAGCGGCATCTCAAAGCGCATGAAATGGCGAGTAAAATGCACTATTAGATTTCTATGGTAGGGCGTACAGAGACCCGATTAGATCATTTTATATTATGGTTAATTTAAGAATTCAGCAAAATTCTATCACATTTGTTCAATTTACGTCGCTCCTATTTCAGATACCGTACTGGGCTCGGCGGCATCTTAAAGCGCGTGGAATGGCGAGTGAAATGCACTATTAGACTTCTATGGTGGGGCGAACAGAGACCCGATTAGATCATTTTATATTATGGTTAATATAAGAATTCAGCGAAATTCTATCACATTTGTTCAATTTACGTCGCTCCTATTTCAGATAGCGTATTGGGCTAAGCGGCATCTCAAAGCGCATGAAATGGCGAGTAAAATGCACTATTAAACTTCTAGGATAAGGCAAACAGAGACCCGATTAGATCATTTTATAATACGGTTAATATAAGAATTCAGCGTAATTCTATCACATTTGTTCAATTTACGTCGCTCCTATTTCAGATAGCGTATTGTGCTAAGCGGCATCTCAAAGCGCATGAAATGGCGAGTGAAATGCACTATTAGACTTCTATGGTAGGGCGAACAGAGACCCGATTAGATCATTTTACATTAAGGTTAATATAAGATTTCAGGGAAATTCTATCACATTTGTTCAATTTACGTCGCTCCTATTTTGAGATAGCGTATTGGGCTAAGCGGCATCTCAAATCGCATGAAATGGCGAGTAAAATGCACTATTAAACTTCTAGGGTAAGGCAAACAGAGACCCGATTAGATCATTTTATATTTTGGTTAATATAAGAATTCAGCGAAATTCTATCACAATTGTTCTATTTACGTCGCTCCTATTTCAGATAGCGTATTGGGCTAAGCGGCATCTCAAAGCGCATGAAATGGCGAGTGAAATGCACTATTACACTTCTAGGGTAGGGCGAACAGAGACCCGATTAGATCATTTTACATTAAGGTTAATATAAGTATTCAGGGAAATTCTATCACATTTGTTCAATTTACGTCGCTCCTATTGCAGATAGCGTATTGGGCTAAGCGGCATCTCAAAGCGCATGAAATGGCGAGTAAAATGCACTGTTAAATTTCTAGGGTTGGGCAAACAGAGACCCGATTAGATCATTTTATATTATGGTTAATTTAAGAATTCAGCCAAATTCTATCACATTTGTTCAATTTACGTCGCTCCTATTGCAGATAGCGTATTGGGCTAAGCGGCTTCTCAAAGCGCATGAAAATACGAGTGAAATGCACTATTAAACTTCTAGGCTAGGGAGAACAGAGACCCGATCAGATCATTTTACATTATGGTTAATAAAAGAATTCAGCGAAATTCTATCACATTTGTTCAACTTACGTCGCTCCTATTTCAGATAGCGTATTGGGCTAAGCGGCATCTCAAAGCGCATGAAATGGCGAGTAAAATGCACTATTAGATTTCTATGGTAGGGCGTACAGAGACCCGATTAGATCATTTTATATTATGGTTAATTTAAGAATTCAGCAAAATTCTATCACATTTGTGAAATTTACGTCGCTCCTATTTCAGATACCGTACTGGGCTCGGCGGCATCTTAAAGCGCGTGGAATGGCGAGTGAAATGCACTATTAGACTTCTATGGTAGGGCGAACAGAGACCCGACTAGATCATTTTACATTAAGGTTAATATAAGAATTCAGGTAAATTCTATCACATTTGTTCAATTTACGTCGCTCCCATTCCAGATAGCGTATTGGGCTATGCGGCACCTTATAGCACATGAAATGGCGAGTAAAATGCACTATTAAACTTCTATGACAGGGCAAACAGAGACCGGATTATATCATTTTATATTACGGTTAATATAAGAATTCAGCGTAATTCTATCACATTTGTTCAACTTACGTCGCTCCTATTTCAGGTAGCGTACTGGGCTAGGCGGCATCTTAAAGCGCGTGGAATGGCGAGTAAAATGCACTACTAAACTTCTATGATAGGGCAATCAGAGACCCGATTAGACCATTTTATATTTTGTTTAATATAAGATTTCAGGGAAATTCTATCGCATTTGTTCAATTTACGTCGCTTCTATTTGAGATAGCGTATTGGGCTAAGCGGCCTCTCAAAGCGCATGAAATGGACAATAAAATGCACTATTAAACTTCCAGGTTAGGGAGAACAGAGACCCGATTAGATCATTTTACATGATGGTTCATAAAAGAATTCAGGGAAACTCTATCACATTTTTTCAACTTACGTCGCTCCTATTTCAGATAGCGTATTGGGCTAAGCGGCAGCTCAAAGCGCATGAAATGGCGAGTAAAATGCAATATTAAGCTTCTAGGGTAGGGCAAACGGACACCCGATTAGATCATTTTATATTATGGTTAATTTAAGAATTCAGCAATATTCTATCACATTTGTTCAATTTACGTCGCTTCTATTTCAGATAGCGTATTGGGCTATGCGGCAGCTTAAAGCACATGAAATGGCGAGTAAAATGCACTATCAAACTTCTATGATAGGGCAAACAGAGGCCCGATTACATCATTTTATATTACGGTTAATATAAGAATTCAGCGTAATTCTATCACATTTGTTCAACTTACGTTGCTCCTATTTCAGATACCGTATTGGGCTAGGCGGCATCATAAAGCGCGTGGAATGGCGGGTAAAATGCTCTACTAAACTTCTATGATAGGGCAATCAGAGACCCGGTTAGATCATTTTATATTTTGTTTAATATAAGATTTCAGGGAAATTCTATCGCATTTGTTCAATTTACGTCGCTCCTATTTCAGATAGCGTATTCGGATATGCGACATATCAAAGCGCATGAAATGGCGAATAAAATGCACTCTTAAACTTCTAGGCTAGGCCGAACAGAGACCCGATCAGATCATTTTACATTATGGTTAATAAAAGAATTCAGCGAAATTCTATCACATTTGTTCAATTTACGTCGCTCCTATTTCAGATAGCTTATTGGGCTAAGCGACATATCAAAGCGCATGAAATGGCGAATAAAATGCACTCTTAAACTTCTAGGCTAGGCCGAACAGAGACCCGATCAGATCATTTTACATTATGGTTAATAAAAGAATTCAGCGAAATTCTATCACATTTGTTCAATTTACGTCACTCCTATTTCCGATAGCGTACTGGGCTAGGCGGCATCTTAAAGCGCGTGGAATGGCGAGTAAAATGCACTACTAAACTTCTATGATAGGGCAATCAGAGACCCGATTAGATCATTTTATATTTTGTATAATATCAGATTTCAGGGAATTTGTATCACATTTGTTCAATTTACGTCGCTCCTAATTCACATAGCGTATTCGGCTAAGCGGCATCTCAAAGCGCATGAAATGGCGAATGAAATGCATTGTTAAACTTCTAGGCTAGGGCGAACAGAGACCCGATCAGATCATTTTACATTATGGTTAATAAAAGAATTCAGCGAAATTCTATCACATTTGTTCAACTTACGTCGCTCGTATTTCAGATAGCGTATTGGGCTAGACGGCATCTCAAAGAGCATGAAATGGCGAGTAAAATGCACTATTAGACTTCTATGGTAGGGCGAACAGAGACCCGATTAGATCATTTTATATTATGGTTAATTTAAGAATTCAGCAAAATTCTATCACATCTGTTCAATTTACGTCGCTCCTATTTCAGATACCGTACTGGGCTCGGCGGCATCTTAAAGCGCGTGGAATGGCGAGTGAAATGCACTATTAGACTTCTATGGTAGGGCGAACAGAGACCCGACTAGATCATTTTACATTAAGGTTAATATAAGAATTCAGGGAAATTCTATCACATTAGTTCAACTTACGTCGCTCCTATTTCAGATAGCGTATTGGGCAAAGCGGCATCTCAAAGCGCATGAATTGAAGAGTAAAATGCACTATTAAACTTCTAGGGTAGGGCAAGCAGAGACTCGATTAGATCATTTTATATTATGGTTAATTTAAGAATTCAACAAAATTCTATCACATTCGTTCAATTTAGGTTGCTCCTATTTCAGATAGCGTATTGGGCTAAGCGGCATCTCAAAGCGCATGAAATGGCGAGTGAAATGCACTATATGACTTGTATGGTAGGGCGAACAGAGACCCGATTAGATCATTTTACATTGAGGTTAATATAAGAATTCACAGAAATTCTATCACATTTGTTCAATTTACGTCGCTCCTATTTCAGATAGCGTATTGGGCTATGCGGCATCTCAAAGCGCATGAAATGGCGAGTAAAATGCACTGTTAAACTTCTAGGGTAGGGCAAACAGAGACCCGATTAGATCATTTGTTATTATGGTTAATTTAAGAATGCAGCGAAATTCTATCACATTTGTTCAATTTATGTCGCGCCTATTTCAGATAGCGCATTGGGATAAGCGGCATCTCAAAGCGCATGAAATGGAGAATAAAATGCACTATTAAACTTCTAGGCTAGGGAGAACAGAGACCCGATTAGATCATTTTACATTATGGTTCATAAAAGAATTCAGCGAAACTCTATCACATTCTTTCAACTTACGTCGCTCCTATTTCAGATAGCGTATTGGGCTAAGCGGCAGCTCAAAGCGCATGAAATGGCGAGTAAAATGCAATATTAAGCTTCTAGGGTAGGGCAAACAGACACCCGATTAGATCATTTTATATTATGGTTAATTTAAGAATTCAGCAAAATTCTCTCACATTTGTTCAATTTTCGTCGCTCCTATTTCAGATAGCGTATTGGGCTATGCGGCATCTCAATGTGTATGAAATGGCGAATAAAATGCACTATTAAAGTTCTAGGCTAGGGCGAACAGAGATCCGATTAGATCATTTTACATTATGGTTAATGAAAGAGTTCAGCGAAATTCTATCACATTTGTTCAACTTATATCGCTCCTATTTCAGATAGCGTATTAGGCTAAGCGGCATCTCAAAGCGCATGAAATGACGAGTAAAATGCACTATTAAAGCTCTAGGGCACGGCAAACAGAGACCCGATTAGATCATTTTATATTATGGTTAATTTAAGAATTGAGCGAAATTCTATCACATTCGTTCAATTTACGTCGCTCTTATTTCAGATAGCGTATTGGGCAAGGCGGCATCTCAAAGCGCATGAAATGACGAGTAAAATGCACTATTAAACTTCTAGGGTAGGGCAAGCAGAGATTCGATTAGATCATTTTATATTATGGTTAATTTAAGAATTCAACAAAATTCTATCACATTCGTTCAATTTAGGTCGCTCCTATTTCCGATAGCGTATTGGTCTAAGCGGCATCTCAAAGCGCATGAAATGGCGAGTGAAATGCACTATATGACTTCTATGGTAGGGCGAACAGAGACCCGATTAGATCATTTTACATTGAGGTTAATATAAGAATTCACAGAAATTCTATCACATTTGTTCAATTTACGTCGCTCCTATTTCAGATAGCGTATTGGGCTATGCGGCATCTCAAAGCGCATGAAATGGCGAGTAAAATGCACTGTTAAACTTCTAGGGTAGGGCAAACAGAGACCCGATTAGATCATTTTATATTATGGTTAATTTAAGAATTCAGCGAAATTCTATCACATTTGTTAAATTTACGTCGCTCCTATTTCAGATAGCGTATTGGGCTAAGCGGCATCTGAAGGCGCATGAAATGGCGAGTAAAATGCACTATTAAACTTCTAGGGTAGGGCAAACAGATACCCGATTAAATCATTTTATATTATGGTTAATTTAAGATGTCAGCAAAATTTTATCACATTTGTTCAATTTACGTCGCTCCTATTTCAGATAGCGTACTGGGCTAGGCGGCATCTTAAAGCGCGTGGAATGGCGAGTAGAATGCACTACTAAACTTCTATGATAGGCCAATCAGAGACCCGATTAGATCATTTTATATTTTGTTTAATATAAGACTTCAGGGAAATTCTATCACATTTGTTCAATTTACGTCGCTCCTATTTCAGATAGCGTATTGGGCTAAGCGGCATCTCAAAGCGCATGAAATGGCGAGTAAAATGCACTATTAAACTTCTAGGATAAGGCAAACAGAGACCCGATTAGATCATTTTATAATACGGTTAATATAAGAATTCAGCGTAATTCTATCACATTTGTTCAATTTACGTCGCTCCTATTTCAGATAGCGTATTGTGCTAAGCGGCATCTCAAAGCGCATGAAATGGCGAGTGAAATGCACTATTAGACTTCTATGGTAGGGCGAACAGAGACCCGATTAGATCATTTTACATTAAGGTTAATATAAGAATTCAGGGAAATTCTATCACATTTGTTCAATTTACGTCGCTTCTATTCCAGACAGCGTATTGGGCTATGCGGCACCTTAAAGCACATGAAATGGCGAGTAAAATGCACTATTAAACTTCTATGATAGGGCAAACAGAGACCCGATTAGATCATTTTATAATACGGTTAATATAAGAATTCAGCGTAATTCTATCACATTTGTTCAATTTACGTCGCTCCTATTTCAGATAGCGTATTGTGCTAAGCGGCATCTCAAAGCGCATGAAATGGCGAGTGAAATGCACTATTAGACTTCTATGGTAGGGCGAACAGAGACCCGATTAGATCATTTTACATTAAGGTTAATATAAGAATTCAGGGAAATTCTATCACATTTGTTCAATTTACGTCGCTCCTATTCCAGACAGCGTATTGGGCTAAGCGGTATCTCAAAGCGCATGAAATGGCGAGTAAAATGCACTGTTAAACTTCTAGGGTAGGGCAAACAGAGACCCGACTGGATCATTTTACATTAAGGTTAATATAAGAATTCAGCCAAATTCTATCACATTTGTTCAATTTACGTCGCTCCCATTCCAGATAGCGTATTGGGCTATGCGGCACCTTATAGCACATGAAATGGCGAGTAAAATGCACTATTAGACTTCTATGGTAGGGCGAACAGAGACGCGATTAGATCATTTTATATTATGGTTAATTTAAGAATTCAGCGTAATTCTATCACATTTGTTCAACTTACGTCGCTCCTATTACAGATAGCGTACTGGGCTAGGCGGCATCTTAAAGCGCGTGGAATGGCGAGTAAAATGCACTACTAAACTTCTATGATAGGGCAATCAGAGTCCCGTTTAGATCATTTTATATTTTGTTTAATATAAGATTTCAGGGAAATTCTATCACATTTGTTCAATTTACGTCGCTCCTATTTCAGATAGCGTATTGGGCTAAGCGGCATCTCAAATCGCATGAAATGGCGAGTAAAATGCACTATTAAACTTCTAGGGTAAGGCAAACAGAGACCCGATTAGATCATTTTATATTTTGGTTAATATAAGAATTCAGCGAAATTCTATCACAATTGTTCTATTTACGTCGCTCCTATTTCAGATAGCGTATTGGGCTAAGCGGCATCTCAAAGCGCATGAAATGGCGAGTGAAATGCACTATTACACTTCTAGGGTAGGGCGAACAGAGACCCGATTAGATCATTTTACATTAAGGTTAATATAAGTATTCAGGGAAATTCTATCACATTTGTTCAATTTACGTCGCTCCTATTGCAGATAGCGTATTGGGCTAAGCGGCATCTCAAAGCGCATGAAATGGCGAGTAAAATGCACTGTTAAATTTCTAGGGTTGGGCAAACAGAGACCCGATTAGATCATTTTATATTATGGTTAATTTAAGAATTCAGCCAAATTCTATCACATTTGTTCAATTTACGTCGCTCCTATTGCAGATAGCGTATTGGGCTAAGCGGCTTCTCAAAGCGCATGAAAATACGAGTGAAATGCACTATTAAACTTCTAGGCTAGGGAGAACAGAGACCCGATCAGATCATTTTACATTATGGTTAATAAAAGAATTCAGCGAAATTCTATCACATTTGTTCAACTTACGTCGCTCCTATTTCAGATAGCGTATTGGGCTAAGCGGCATCTCAAAGCGCATGAAATGGCGAGTAAAATGCACTATTAGATTTCTATGGTAGGGCGTACAGAGACCCGATTAGATCATTTTATATTATGGTTAATTTAAGAATTCAGCAAAATTCTATCACATTTGTGAAATTTACGTCGCTCCTATTTCAGATACCGTACTGGGCTCGGCGGCATCTTAAAGCGCGTGGAATGGCGAGTGAAATGCACTATTAGACTTCTATGGTAGGGCGAACAGAGACCCGACTAGATCATTTTACGTTAAGGTTAATATAAGAATTCAGGTAAATTCTATCACATTTGTTCAATTTACGTCGCTCCCATTCCAGATAGCGTATTGGGCTATGCGGCACCTTATAGCACATGAAATGGCGAGTAAAATGCACTATTAAACTTCTATGATAGGGCAAACAGAGACCGGATTATATCATTTTATATTACGGTTAATATAAGAATTCAGCGTAATTCTATCACATTTGTTCAACTTACGTCGCTCCTATTTCAGGTAGCGTACTGGGCTAGGCGGCATCTTAAAGCGCGTGGAATGGCGAGTAAAATGCACTACTAAACTTCTATGATAGGGCAATCAGAGACCCGATTAGACCATTTTATATTTTGTTTAATATAAGATTTCAGGGAAATTCTATCGCATTTGTTCAATTTACGTCGCTTCTATTTGAGATAGCGTATTGGGCTAAGCGGCCTCTCAAAGCGCATGAAATGGACAATAAAATGCACTATTAAACTTCCAGGTTAGGGAGAACAGAGACCCGATTAGATCATTTTACATGATGGTTCATAAAAGAATTCAGGGAAACTCTATCACATTTTTTCAACTTACGTCGCTCCTATTTCAGATAGCGTATTGGGCTAAGCGGCAGCTCAAAGCGCATGAAATGGCGAGTAAAATGCAATATTAAGCTTCTAGGGTAGGGCAAACGGACACCCGATTAGATCATTTTATATTATGGTTAATTTAAGAATTCAGCAATATTCTATCACATTTGTTCAATTTACGTCGCTTCTATTTCAGATAGCGTATTGGGCTATGCGGCAGCTTAAAGCACATGAAATGGCGAGTAAAATGCACTATCAAACTTCTATGATAGGGCAAACAGAGGCCCGATTACATCATTTTATATTACGGTTAATATAAGAATTCAGCGTAATTCTATCACATTTGTTCAACTTACGTTGCTCCTATTTCAGATACCGTATTGGGCTAGGCGGCATCATAAAGCGCGTGGAATGGCGGGTAAAATGCACTACTAAACTTCTATGATAGGGCAATCAGAGACCCGGTTAGATCATTTTATATTTTGTTTAATATAAGATTTCAGGGAAATTCTATCGCATTTGTTCAATTTACGTCGCTCCTATTTCAGATAGCGTATTCGGATATGCGACATATCAAAGCGCATGAAATGGCGAATAAAATGCACTCTTAAACTTCTAGGCTAGGCCGAACAGAGACCCGATCAGATCATTTTACATTATGGTTAATAAAAGAATTCAGCGAAATTCTATCACATTTGTTCAATTTACGTCGCTCCTATTTCAGATAGCTTATTGGGCTAAGCGGCATCTCAAAGGGCATGAAATGACGAGTGAAATGCACTATTAAACTTCTAGGATAGGGCGAACGGAGACCCGATTAGATCATTTTACATTAATGTTAATATAAGAATTCAGGGAAATTCTATCACATTTGTTCAATTTACGTCACTCCTATTTCCGATAGCGTACTGGGCTAGGCGGCATCTTAAAGCGCGTGGAATGGCGAGTAAAATGCACTACTAAACTTCTATGATAGGGCAATCAGAGACCCGATTAGATCATTTTATATTTTGTATAATATCAGATTTCAGGGAATTTGTATCACATTTGTTCAATTTACGTCGCTCGTAATTCAGATAGCGTATTCGGCTAAGCGGCATCTCAAAGCGCATGAAATGGCGAATGAAATGCATTGTTAAACTTCTAGGCTAGGGCGAACAGAGACCCGATCAGATCATTTTACATTATGGTTAATAAAAGAATTCAGCGAAATTCTATCACATTTGTTCAACTTACGTCGCTCGTATTTCAGATAGCGTATTGGGCTAGACGGCATCTCAAAGAGCATGAAATGGCGAGTAAAATGCACTATTAGACTTCTATGGTAGGGCGAACAGAGACCCGATTAGATCATTTTATATTATGGTTAATTTAAGAATTCAGCAAAATTCTATCACATTTGTTCAATTTACGTCGCTCCTATTTCAGATACCGTACTGGGCTCGGCGGCATCTTAAAGCGCGTGGAATGGCGAGTGAAATGCACTATATGACTTGTATGGTAGGGCGAACAGAGACCCGATTAGATCATTTTACATTGAGGTTAATATAAGAATTCACAGAAATTCTATCACATTTGTTCAATTTACGTCGCTCCTATTTCAGATAGCGTATTGGGCTATGCGGCATCTCAAAGCGCATGAAATGGCGAGTAAAATGCACTGTTAAACTTCTAGGGTAGGGCAAACAGAGACCCGATTAGATCATTTGTTATTATGGTTAATTTAAGAATGCAGCGAAATTCTATCACATTTGTTCAATTTATGTCGCGCCTATTTCAGATAGCGTATTGGGCGAAGCGGCATCTCGAAGCGCATGAAATGGCGAGTATAATGCACTATTAAACTTCTAGGGTAAGGCAAACAGAGGCCCGATTACATCATTTTATATTACGGTTAATGTAAGAATGCAGCGTAATTCTATCACATTTGTTCAACTTACGTCGCTCATATTTCAGATAGCGTACTGGGCTAGGCGGCATCTTAAAGCGCGTGGAATGGCGAGTAAAATGCACTACTAATCTTCTATGATAGGGCAATCAGAGACCCGATTAGATCATTTTATATTTTGTTTAATATAAGATTTCAGGGAAATTCTATCACATTTGTTCAATTTACGTCGCTCCTATTTCAGATAGCGCATTGGGATAAGCGGCATCTCAAAGCGCATGAAATGGAGAATAAAATGCACTATTAAACTTCTAGGCTAGGGAGAACAGAGACCCGATTAGATCATTTTACATTATGGTTCATAAAAGAATTCAGCGAAACTCTATCACATTCTTTCAACTTACGTCGCTCCTATTTCAGATAGCGTATTGGGCTAAGCGGCAGCTCAAAGCGCATGAAATGGCGAGTAAAATGCAATATTAAGCTTCTAGGGTAGGGCAAACAGACACCCGATTAGATCATTTTATATTATGGTTAATTTAAGAATTCAGCAAAATTCTCTCACATTTGTTCAATTTTCGTCGCTCCTATTTCAGATAGCGTATTGGGCTATGCGGCATCTCAAAGTGTATGAAATGGCGAATAAAATGCACTATTAAAGTTCTAGGCTAGGGCGAACAGAGATCCGATTAGATCATTTTACATTATGGTTAATAAAAGAGTTCAGCGAAATTCTATCACATTTGTTCAACTTATATCGCTCCTATTTCAGATAGCGTATTAGGCTAAGCGGCATCTCAAAGCGCATGAAATGACGAGTAAAATGCACTATTAAAGCTCTAGGGCACGGCAAACAGAGACCCGATTAGATCATTTTATATTATGGTTAATTTAAGAATTGAGCGAAATTCTATCACATTCGTTCAATTTACGTCGCTCCTATTTCAGATAGCGTATTGGGCAAGGCGGCATCTCAAAGCGCATGAAATGACGAGTAAAATGCACTATTAAACTTCTAGGGTAGGGCAAGCAGAGATTCGATTAGATCATTTTATATTATGGTTAATTTAAGAATTCAACAAAATTCTATCACATTCGTTCAATTTAGGTCGCTCCTATTTCCGATAGCGTATTGGTCTAAGCGGCATCTCAAAGCGCATGAAATGGCGAGTGAAATGCACTATATGACTTCTATGGTAGGGCGAACAGAGACCCGATTAGATCATTTTACATTGAGGTTAATATAAGAATTCACAGAAATTCTATCACATTTGTTCAATTTACGTCGCTCCTATTTCAGATAGCGTATTGGGCTATGCGGCATCTCAAAGCGCATGAAATGGCGAGTAAAATGCACTGTTAAACTTCTAGGGTAGGGCAAACAGAGACCCGATTAGATCATTTTATATTATGGTTAATTTAAGAATTCAGCGAAATTCTATCACATTTGTTAAATTTACGTCGCTCCTATTTCAGATAGCGTATTGGGCTAAGCGGCATCTGAAGGCGCATGAAATGGCGAGTAAAATGCACTATTAAACTTCTAGGGTAGGGCAAACAGATACCCGATTAAATCATTTTATATTATGGTTAATTTCAGATGTCAGCAAAATTTTATCACATTTGTTCAATTTACGTCGCTCCTATTTCAGATAGCGTACTGGGCTAGGCGGCATCTTAAAGCGCGTGGAATGGCGAGTAGAATGCACTACTAAACTTCTATGATAGGGCAATCAGAGACCCGATTAGATCATTTTATATTTTGTTTAATATAAGATTTCAGGGAAATTCTATCACATTTGTTCAATTTACGTCGCTCCTATTTCAGGTAGCATATTGGGCTAAGCGGCATCTCAAAGCGCATGAAAGGGCGAGTGAAATGCACTATAAGACTTCTATGGTAGGGCGAACGGAGACCCTATTAGATCATTTTACATTGAGGTTAATATAAGAATTCACGGAAATTCCATCACATTTGTTCAATTTACGTCGCTCCTATTTCAGATAGCGTATTGGGCTAAGCGGCATCTCAAAGCGCATGGAATGGCGAGTAAAATGCAATACTAAACTTTTAGGATAAGGTAAACAGAGACCCGATTAGATCATTTTATATTACGGTTAATATAAGAATGCAGCGTAATTCTATCACATTTGTTCAACTTACGTCGCTCCTATTTCAGATAGCGTATTGGGCTAAGCGGCATCTCAAAGCGCATGAAATGGCGAGTAAAATGCACTATTAGATTTCTATGGTAGGCGTACAGAGACACGATTAGATCATTTTATATTATGGTTAATTTAAGAATTCAGCAAAATTCTATCACATTTGTTCAATTTACGTCGTTCCTATTTCAGATAGCGTCCTGGGCTAAGCGGCATCTAAAAGCGCATGAAATGGCGATTATAATGCACTATTATACTTCTAGGATAAGGCAAACAGAGACCCGATTAGATCATTTTATATTACGGATAATATAAGAATTCAGCGTAATTCTATCACATTTGTTCAACTTACGTCGTTCCTATTTCAGATAGCGTACTGGGCTAGGCGGCATCTTAAAGCGCGTGGAATGGCGAGTAAAGTGCACTACTAAACTTCTATGATAAGGCAATCAGAGACCCGATTAGATCATTTTATATATTGGTTAATAAAAGAATTCAGCGAAATTCTATCACATTTGTTCAACTTACGTCGCTCCTATTTCAGATAGCGTATTGGGCTAAGCGGCATCTCAAAGCGCATGAAATGGCGAGTAAAATGCACTATTAGATTTCTATGGTAGGGCGTACAGAGACCCGATTAGATCATTTTATATTATGGTTAATTTAAGAATTCAGCAAAATTCTATCACATTTGTTCAATTTACGTCGCTCCTATTTCAGATACCGTACTGGGCTCGGCGGCATCTTAAAGCGCGTGGAATGGCGAGTGAAGTGCACTATTAGACTTCTATGGTGGGGCGAACAGAGACCCGATTAGATCATTTTATATTATGGTTAATTTAAGAATTCAGCGAAATTCTATCACATTTGTTCAATTTACGTCGCTCCTATTTCAGATAGCGTATTGGGCTAAGCGGCATCTCAAAGCGCATGAAATGGCGAGTAAAATGCACTATTAAACTTCTAGGATAAGGCAAACAGAGACCCGATTAGATCATTTTATAATACGGTTAATATAAGAATTCAGCGTAATTCTATCACATTTGTTCAATTTACGTCGCTCCTATTTCAGATAGCGTATTGTGCTAAGCGGCATCTCAAAGCGCATGAAATGGCGAGTGAAATGCACTATTAGACTTCTATGGTAGGGCGAACAGAGACCCGATTAGATCATTTTACATTAAGGTTAATATAAGAATTCAGGGAAATTCTATCACATTTGTTCAATTTACGTCGCTCCTATTCCAGACAGCGTATTGGGCTATGCGGCACCTTAAAGCACATGAAATGGCGAGTAAAATGCACTATTAAACTTCTATGATAGGGCAAACAGAGACCCGATTAGATCATTTTATAATACGGTTAATATAAGAATTCAGCGTAATTCTATCACATTTGTTCAATTTACGTCGCTCCTATTTCAGATAGCGTATTGTGCTAAGCGGCATCTCAAAGCGCATGAAATGGCGAGTGAAATGCACTATTAGACTTCTATGGTAGGGCGAACAGAGACCCGATTAGATCATTTTACGTTAAGGTTAATATAAGAATTCAGGGAAATTCTATCACATTTGTTCAATTTACGTCGCTCCTATTCCAGACAGCGTATTGGGCTATGCGGCACCTTAAAGCACATGAAATGGCGAGTAAAATGCACTATTAAACTTCTATGATAGGGCAAACAGAGACCCGATTAGATCATTTTATAATACGGTTAATATAAGAATTCAGCGTAATTCTATCACATTTGTTCAATGTACGTCGCTCATATTTCAGATAGCGTATTGCACTAAGCGGCATCTCAAAGCGCATGAAATGTCGAGTAAAATGCACTATTAAACTTCTAGGGTTGGGCCAACAGAGACCCGATTAGATCATTTTATATTATGGTTAATTTAAGAATTCGGCGAAATTCTATCACATTTGTTCAATTTACGTCGCTCCTATTTCAGATAGCGTATTGGGCTAAGCGGCATCTCAAAGCGCATGAAATGGCGAGTAAAATGCAATATTAAACTTCTAGGATAAGGCAAACAGAGACCCGATTAGATCATTTTATATTACGGTTAATATAAGAATTCAGCGTAATTCTATCACATTTGTTCAACTTACGTCGCTCCTATTTCAGATAGCGTATTGGGCTAAGCGGCATCACAAAGCGCATGAAATGGCGAACAAAATGCACTATTAAACTTCTAGGCTAGGGCGAACAGAGACCAGATTAGATCATTTTATACTTTGGTTAACATAAGGATTCTGCGAAATTTTATCACATTTGTTCAATTTACGTCGCTCCTATTTCAGATAGCTTATTGGGCTAAGCGGCATCTGAAGGCGCATGAAGTGACGAGTAAAATGCACTATTAAACTTCTAGGGTAGGGCAAACAGAGACCCGATTAGATCATTTTATATTATGGTTAATTTAAGATGACAGCAAAATTCTATCACATTTGTTCAATTTACGTCGCTCCTGTTTCAGATAGCGTGCTGGGCCATGCGGCATCTTAAAGCGCGTGGAATGGCGAGTAAAATGCACTATTAAACGTCTATGATAGGGCAATCAGAGACCAGACTAGATCATTTTATACTTTGGTTAATATAAGAATTCAGCGAAATTCTATCACATTTGTTCAATTTACGGATCTCCTATTTCAGATAGCGTATTGGGCTAGGCGGCATCTCAAAGCGCATGAAATGACGAGTGAAATGCACTATTATACTTCTAGGGTAGGGCGAACAGAGACCCGAACAGATCATTTTACATTAAGGTGATTATAAGAATGCAGCGTAATTCTGTTACATTTGTTCAACTTACGTCGCTCCTATTTCAGATAGCGTATTGGGTTAAGCGTCATCTCAAAGCGCATGAAATGACGAGTGAAATGCACTATTAACCTTCTAGGGTAGGGCGAACAGAGACCCGATTACATCATTTTACATTAAGGTTAATATAAGTATTCAGCGAGATTCTATCACACTTGTTCAATTTACGTCGCTTCTATTTCAGACAGCGTACTGGGCTAGGCGGCATCTTAAAGCGCGTGGAATGGCGAGTAAAATGCACTATTAACCTTCTATGATAGCGCAATCAGAGACCAGATTAGATCATTTTATACTTTGGTTAATATAAGAATTCAGCGAAATTCTATCACATTTGTTCAATTTACGTGGCTCCTATTTCAGATAGCTTATTGGGCTAAGCGGCATCTGAAGGCGCATGAAATGGCGAGTAAAATGCACTATTAAACTTCTATGATAGGGCAATCAGAGACCCGATTAGATCATTTTATATTTTGGTTAATATAAGAATTCAACGAAATTCTATCACATTTGTTCAATTTACGTCGCTTCTATTACAGATAGCTTATTGGGCTTAGCGGCATCTCAAAGCGCATGAAATGACGTGTGAAATGCACTATTAAACTTCTAGGGTAGGGCGAACAGAGACCCGATTAGATCATTTTACAGTAAGGTTAATATAAGTATTCAGCGAGATTCTATCACACTTGTTCAATTTACGTCGCTTCTATTTCAGACAGCGTACTGAGCTAGGCGGCATCTTAAAGCGCGTGGAATGGCGAGTAAAATGCACTATTAACCTTCTATGATAGGGCAATCACAGACCCGAGCAGATCATTTTACATTATGGTTAATAAAAGAATTCAGCGTAATTCTATCACATTTGTTCAACTTACGTCGCTCCTATTTCACATAGCGTATTGGGTTAAGCGTCATCTCAGAGCGCATGAAATGAAGAGTGAAATGCACTATTAGACTTCTATGGTAGGGCGAACAGAGACCCGATTGGATCATTTTACATTATGGTTAATATAAGAATTCACGGGAATTCTATCACATTTGTTCAATTTACGTCGCTCCTATTCCAGATAGCGTATTGGGCTAAGCGTCATCTCAAAGCGCATGAAATGGCGAGTAAAATGCGCTATTAAACTTCTAGGATAAGGCAAACAGAGACCCGATTAGATCATTTTATATTACGGTTAATATAAGAATGCAGCGTAATTCTATCACATTTGTTCAAGTTACGTCGCTCCTATTTCAGATAGCGTACTGGGCTAGGCGGCATCTTAAAGCGCGTGGAATGGCGAGTAAAATGCACTACTAATCTTCTATGATAGGGCAATCAGAGACCCGATTAGATCATTTTATATTTTGATTAATATAAGATTTCAGGGAAATTCTATCACATTTGTTCAATTTACGTCGCTTCTATTACAGATAGCTTATTGGGCTTAGCGGCATCTCAAAGCGCATGAAATGACGAGTGAAATGCACTATTAAACTTCTAGGCTAGGGCGAACAGAGACCCGATTAGATCATTTTACATTAAGGTGAATATAAGAATGCAGCGTAATTCTGTCACATTTGTTCAACTTACGTCGCTCCTATTTCACATAGCGTATTGGGTTAAGCGTCATCTCAAAGCGCATGAAATGACGAGTGAAATGCACTATTAAACTTCTAGGGTAGGGCGAACAGAGACCCGATTAGATCATTTTACAGTAAGGTTAATATAAGTATTCAGCGAGATTCTATCACACTTGTTCAATTTACGTCGCTCCTATTTCAGATAGCGTATTGGGTTAAGCGGCATCTCAAAGCGCATGAAATGACGAGTGAAATGCACTATTAAACTTCTAGGGTAGGGCAAACAGGGACCCGATTAGATCATTTTATATTATGGTTAATTTAAGAATTCAGCGAGATTCTATCACATTTGTTCAATTTACGGTGCTTCTATTACAGATAGCTTATTGGGCTTAGCGGCATCTCAAAGCGCATGAAATGACGAGTGAAATGCACTATTAAACTTCTAGGGTAGGGCAAACAGGGACCCGATTAGATCATTTTATATTATGGTTAATTTAAGAATTCAGCGAGATTCTATCACATTTGTTCAATTTACGGTGCTTCTATTACAGATAGCTTATTGGGCTTAGCGGCATCTCAAAGCGCATGAATTGACGAGTGAAATGCACTATTAAACTTCTAGGGTAAGGCAAACAGAGACCCGATTAGATCATTTTATATTATGGTTAATTTAAGGATTGAGCGAAATTCTATCACATTTGTTCAACTTACGTCGCTCCTATTTCAGATAGCGTATTGGGCTAAGCGGCATCGCAAAGGGCATGAAATGGCGAGTGAAAAGCACCATTACACTTCTATGGTAGGGCGAACAGAGACCCGATTAGATCATTTTATATTTTGGTTAATATAAGAATTCACTGAAATTCTATCACATTTGTTCAATTTACGTCGCTCCTATTTCAAATAGCGTATTGGGCTCAGCGACATCTCAAAGCGCATGAAATGGCGAGCAAAATGCACTATTAAACATCTAGGGTAGGGCAAACAGAGACCCGATTAGATCATTTTATGTTATGGTTAATTTAAGAATTCAGCGAAATTCTATCACATTTGTTCAAGTTACGTCGCTCCTATTTCAAATAGCGTATTGAGCTAAGCGGCATCTCAAAGCGCATGAAATGGCGAGCAGAATGCACTATTAAACTTCCAGGGTAGAGCAAACAGAGACCCGATTAGATCAGTTTGTACTATGGTTAATTTAAGAATTCAGCAAAATTCTATCACATTTGTTCAAGTTACGTCGCTCCTATTTCAAATAGCGTATTGAGCTAAGCGGCATCTCAAAGCGCATGAAATGGCGAGCAAAATGCACTATTAAACTTCCAGGGTAGAGCAAACAGAGACCCGATTAGATCATTTTGTACTATGGTTAATTTAAGAATTCAGCAAAATTCTATCACATTTGTTCAATTTACGTCGCTCCTATTGCAGATAGCGAACTGGGCTATGCGGCATCTTAAAGCGTTCGGAATGGCGAGTAAAATGCACTATTTAACTTCTATCCTAGGGCAATCAGAGACCCGATTAGATCATTTTATATTTTGGTTAATATAAGAATTCAGTGAAATTCTATCACATTTGTTCAATTTACGTCGCTCCTATTTCAGATAGCGTATTGGGCAAAGCGGCATCTCAAAGCGTTTGAAATGGCGAATAAAATGCACTATTAAAGTTCTAGGCTCGGGCGAACAGAGATCCGATTAGATCATTTTACATTATGGTTAATAAAAGAATTCAGCGAAATTCTATCACATTTGTTCAACTTATATCGCTCCTATTTCAGATAGCGTATTAGGCTAAGCGGCATCTCAAAGCGCATGAAATGACGAGTAAAATGCACTATTAAAGTGCTAGGGTAGGGCAAACAGAGACCCGATTAGATCATTTTATATTATGGTTAATTTAAGGATTGAGCGAAATTCTATCACATTCGCTCAATTTACGTCGCTCCTATTTCAGATAGCGTATTGGGCAAAGCGGCATCTCAAAGCGCATGAAATGACGAGTAAAATGCACTATAAGACTTCTATGGTAGGGCGAACAGAGACCAGATTAGATCATTTTACATTCTGGTTAATAAAATAATTCAGCGAAATTCTATCACATTTGTTCAACTTTCGTCGCTCCTATTTCAGATAGCGTATTGAGCTAAGCGGCATCTTAAAGCGCGTGGAATGGCGAGTAAAATGCACTACTAAACTTCTATGATGGAGCAATCAGAGACCCGATTAGATCATTTTATATTTTGTTTAATATAAAATTTCAGGGAAATTCTATCACATTTGTTCAATTTACGTCGCTCCTATTTCAGATAGCGTATTGGGCTAAGCGGCATCACAAAGCGCATGAAATGGCGAACAAAATGCACTATTAAACTTCTAGGCTAGGGCGAACAGAGACCAGATTAGATCATTTTATACTTTGGTTAACATAAGGATTCTGCGAAATTTTATCACATTTGTTCAATTTACGTCGCTCCTATTTCAGATAGCTTATTGGGCTAAGCGGCATCTGATGGCGCATGAAGTGACGAGTAAAATGCACTATTAAACTTCTAGGGTAGGGCAAACAGAGACCCGATTAGATCATTTTATATTATGGTTAATTTAAGATGTCAGCAAAATTCTATCACATTTGTTCAATTTACGTCGCTCCTGTTTCAGATAGCGTGCTGGGCCATGCGGCATCTTAAAGCGCGTGGAATGGCGAGTACAATGCACTATTAAACGTCTATGATAGGGCAATCAGAGACCAGACTAGATCGTTTTATACTTTGGTTAATATAAGAATTCAGCGAAATTCTATCACATTTGTTCAATTTACGTCGCTCCTATTTCAGATAGCGTATTGGGCTAGGCGGCACCTCAAAGCGCATGAAATGACGAGTGAAATGCACTATTATACTTCTATGGTAGGGCGAACAGAGACCGGATTAGATCATTTTATATTATGGTTAATTTAAGAATTCAGGGAAATTCTATCACATTTGTTCAATTTACGTCGCTCCTATTTCAGATAGCTTATTGGGCTAAGCGGCATCTCAATGCGCATGAAATGACGAGTGAAATGCACTAGTAATCTTCTAGGGCAGGGCGAACAGAGATCCGATTAGATCATTTTATATTACGGTTAATATAAGAATTCAGCGTAATTCTCTCACATTTGTTCAATTTACGTGGCTCCTATTTCAGATAGCTTATTGGGCAAAGCGGCATCTCAAAGCGCAAGAAATGGCGAGTAAAATGTACTATTAAACTTCTAGGGTAGGGCAAACAGAGACCCGATTAGATCATTTTATGTTATGGTTAATTTAAGAATTCAGCGAAATTCTATCACATTTGTTCAATTTACGTCGTTCCAATTTCAGATAGCGTACTGGGCTAGGCGGCATCTTAAAGCGCGTGGAATGGCGAGCTAAAGGCACTATTAAACTTCAATGATAGGGCAATCAGAGACCCGACTAGATCATTTTATATTTTGGTTAATATAAGAATTCAGGGAATTTCTATTACATTTGTTCAATTTACGTCGCTCCTATTTCAGATAGAGGATTGGGCTAAGCGCCATCTCAAAGCGCATGAAATTGCGAGTGAAATGCACTATTAAACTTCTAGGGTAGGGCGAACAGAGACCCGATTAGATCATTTTACATTAAGGTTAATATAAGTATTCAGGGAAATTCTATCACATTTGTACAACTTACGTCGCTCCTACTTCAGATAGCGTACTGGGCTAGGCGGCAGCTTAAAGCGCGTGGAATGGCGAGTAAAACGCACTGCTAAACTTCTATGATAGGGCAAGCAGAGACCCGATTACATCATCTAATATTATGGTTAATTTAAGATTTCAGCAAAATTCTATCACATTTGTTCAATTTACGTCGCTCCTATTTCAGATAGCGTACTGGGCTGGGCGGCATCTTAAAGCGCGTGGAATGGCGAGTAAAATGCACTGCTAAACTTCTATGATAGGGCAATCAGAGACCCGATTAGATCATTTTATATTTTGTTTGATATAAGATTTCAGGGAAATTCTATCACATTTGTTTAATTTACGTCGCTCCTATTTCAGATAGCGTATTGGGCGAAGCGGCATCTCAAAGCGCATGAAATGGCGACTAAAATGCACTATTAAACTTCTAGGGTAGGGCAAGCAGAGACCCGATTAGATCATTTTATATTATGGTTAATTTAAGAATTCAGCAAAATTCTATCACATTCGTTCAATTTAGGTCGCTCCTATTTCAGAAAGCGTACTGGGAGAGGCGGCATCTTAAAGCGCGTGGAATGCCGAGCAAAATCCACTATTAAACTTCAAGGCTAGGGCGAACACAGACCAGATTAGATCATTTTACATTCTGGTTAATAAAATAATTCAGCGAAATTCTATCACATTTGTTCAACTTTCGTCGCTCATATTTCAGATAGCGTATTGGGCTAAGCGGCATCTCAAAGCGCATGAAATGGCGAGTAAAATGCACTATTAAACTTCTAGGGTAGGGCAATCAGTGACCCGATTAGATCATTTTATATTATAGTTAATTTAAGAATTCGGCGAAATTCTATCACATTTGTTCAATTTACGTCGCTCCTATTTCAGATAGCGCATTGGGCTAAGCGACATCTCAAAGCGCATGAAATGGCGAGTAAAATGCACTATTAAACTTCTAGGGTAGGGCAAACAGAGACCCGATTAGATCATTTTATATTATGGTTAATTTAAGAATTCAGCAAAATTCTATCACATTTGTTCAATTTACGTCGCTCCTATTTCAGATAGCGTATTGGGCTAAGCGGCATCTCAAAGCGCATGAAATGGCGAGTAAAATGCACTATCAAACTTCTAGGACAAGGCAAACAGAGACCCGATTAGATCATTTTATATTACGGTTAATATAAGAATTCAGCGTAATTCTATCACATTTGTTCAACTTACGTCGCTCCTATTTCAGGTAGCGTATTGGGCTAGGCGGCATCTCAAAGCGCATGAAATGACGAGTGAAATGCACTATTAAACTTCTAGGGTAGGGCAATCAGTGACCCGATTAGATCATTTTATATTATAGTTAATTTAAGAATTCAGCAAAATTCTATCACATTTGTTCAATTTACGTCGCTCCTATTTCAGATAGCGTATTGGGCTAAGCGGCATCTCAAAGCGCATGAAATGGCGAGTAAAATGCACTATTAAACTTCTAGGGTAGGGCAAGCAGAGACCCGATTACATCATCTAATATTATGGTTAATTTAAGAATTCAGCAAAATTCTATCACATTTGTTCAATTTACGTCGCTCCTATTTCAGATAGCGTATTGGGCTAAGCGGCATCTCAAAGCGCGCGGAATGGCGAGTAAAATGCACTATTAAACTTCTATGCTAGGGCAATCAGAGACCCGATTAGATCATTTTATATTTTGTTTAATATAAGATTTCAGGGAAATTCTATCACATTTGTTCAATTTACGTAGCTCCTATTTCAGATAGCGTATTGGGCTAAGCGGCATCTCAAAGCGCATGAAATGGCGAGTAAAATGCACTATTAGATTTCTATGGTAGGGCGTACAGAGACCCGATTAGATCATTTTATATTATGGTTAATTTAAGCATTCAGCAAAATTCTATCACATTTGTTCAATTTACGTCGCTCCTATTTCAGATAGCGTATTGGGCTAAGCGGCATCTCAAAGCGCATGAAATGGCGAGTAAAATGCACTATCAAACTTCTAGGATAAGGCAAACAGAGACCCGATTAGATCATTTTATATTACGGTTAATATAAGAATTCAGCGTAATTCTATCACATTTGTTCAACATACGTCGCTCCTATTTCAGGCAGCGTACTGGGCTAGGCGGCATCTTAAAGCGCGTGGAATGGCGAGTAAAATGCACTATTAAACTTCTAGGATAAGGCAAACAGAGACCTGATTAGATCATTTTATATTACGGTTAATATAAGAATTCGGCGTAATTCTATCACATTTGTTCAATTTACGTCGCTGCTATTCCAGATAGCTTATTGTGCTTAGGGGCATCTCAAAGCGCATGAAATGACGAGTGAAATGCACTATTAAACTTCTAGGATAAGGCAAACAGAGACCCGATTAGATCATTTTATATTTTGGTTAATATAAGAATTCAGCGAAATTCTATCACATTTGTTCAATTTACGTCGCTCATGTTCCAGATAGCCAACTGGGCTATGCGGCATCTTAAAGCGCGCGGAATGGCGAGTAAAATGCACTATTAAACTTCTATGCTAGGGCAATCAGAGACCCGATTAGATCATTTCATATTTTGGTTAATATGAGAATTCAGTGAAATTCTATCACATTTGTTTAATTTACGTCGCTCCTATTTCAGATAGCGTATTGGGCGAAGCGGCATCTCAAAGCGCATGAAATGGCGACTAAAATGCACTATTAAACTTCTAGGGTAGGGCAAGCAGAGACCCGATTAGATCATTTTATATTATGGTTAATTTAAGAATTCGGCGAAATTCTATCACATTTGTTCAATTTACGTCGCTCCTATTTCAGATAGCGCATTGGGCTAAGCGGCATCTCAAAGCGCATGAAATGGCGAGCAAAATGCACTATTAAACTTCTAGGGTAGGGCAATCAGAGACCCGAATAGACCATTTTATATTTTGGTTAATATAAGAATTCAGCGAAATTCTATCACATTTGTTCAACTTACGTCGCTCCTATTTCAGATAGCGTATTGGGCTAAGCGGCATCTCAGAGCGCATGAAATGGCGAGTAAAATGCACTATTAGATTTCTATGGTAGTGCGTACAGAGACCCGATGAGATCATTTTATATTATGGTTAATTTAAGAATTCAGCAAAATTCTATCACATTTGTTCAATTTATGTCGCTCCTATTTCAGATACCGTACTGGGCTCGGCGGCATCTTAAAGCGCGTGGAATGGCGAGTGGAATGCACTATTAGACTTCTATGGTAGGGCGAACAGAGACCGGATTAGATCATTTTATATTATGGTTAATTTAAGAATTCAGGGAAATTCTATCACATTTGTTCAATTTACGTCGCTCCTATTCCAGATAGCGTATTGGGCTATGCGGCACCTGAAAGCACATGAAATGGCGAGTAAAATGCACTATTAAACTTCTATGATAGGGCAAACAGAGACCCGATTATATCATTTTATATTACGGTTAATATAAGAATTCAGCGTAATTCTATCACATTTGTTCAACTTACGTCGCTCCTATTTCAGGTAGCGTACTGGGCTAGGCGGCATCTTAAAGCGCGTGGAATGGCGAGTAAAATGCACTACTAAACTTCTATGATAGGGCAATCAGAGACCCGATTAGATCATTTTATATTTTGTTTAATATAAGATTTCAGGGAAATTCTATCGCATTTGTTCAATTTACTTCGCTCCTATTTCAGATAGCGTATTGGGCTAAGCGGCATCTCAAAGCGCATGAAATGGAGAATAAAATGCACTATTAAACTTCTAGGCTAGGGAGAACAGAGACCCGATTAGATCATTTTACATTATGGTTCATAAAAGAATTCAGCGCAATTCTATCACATTTTTTCAACTTACGTCGCTCCTGTTTCAGATAGCGTATTGGGCTAAGCGGCATCTCTAAGCGCATGAAATGGCGAGTAAAATGCAATACTAAACTTCTAGGATAAGGCAAACAGAGACCGGATTAGATCATTTTATATTACTGTTAATATAAGAATTCAGCGTAATTCTATCACATTTGTTCAACTTACGTCGCTCCTATTTCAGGTAGCGTACTGTGCTAGGCGGCATCTTAAAGCGCGTGGAATGGCGAGTAAAATGCACTATTAAACTTCTAGGATAAGGCAAACAGAGACCTGATTAGATCATTTTATATTACGGTTAATATAAGAATTCGGCGTAATTCTATCACATTTGTTCAATTTACGTCGCTGCTATTCCAGATAGCTTATTGTGCTTAGCGGCATCTCAAAGCGCATGAAATGACGAGTGAAATGCACTATTAAACTTCTAGGGTAGGGCAAACAGAGACCCGATTAGATCATTTTATATTATGGTTAATTTAAGAATTGAGCGAAATTCTATCACATTTGTTCAACTTACGTCGCTCCTAATTTAGATAGCGTACTGGGCTAGGCGGCATCTTAGAGCGCGTGGAATGGCGAGTAAAATGCACTGCTAAACTTCTATGATAGGGCAATCAGAGACCCGATTAGAGCATTTTATATTTTGTTTAATATAAGATTTCAGGGAAATTCTATCACATTTGTTTAATTTACGTCGCTCCTATTTCAGATAGCGTATTGGGCGAAGCGGCATCTCAAAGCGCATGAAATGGCGAGTAAAATGCACTATTAAACTTCTAGGGCAGGGCGAACAGAGACCCGATTAGATCATTTTATATTATGGTTAATTTAAGAATTCAGCAAAATTCTATCACATTCGTTCAATTTAGGTCGCTCCTATTTCAGAAAGCGTACTGGGAGAGGCGGCATCTTAAAGCGCGTGGAATGCCGAGTAAAATCCACTATTAAACTTCAAGGCTAGGGCGAACAGAGACCAGATTAGATCATTTTACATTCTGGTTTATAAAATAATTCACCGAAATTCTATCACATTTGTTCAACTTTCGTCGCTCATATTTCAGATAGCGTATTGGGCTAAGCGGCATCTCAAAGCGCATGAAATGGCGAGTAAAATGCACTATTAAACTTCGAGGGTAGGGCAATCAGTGACCCGATTAGATCATTTTATATTATAGTTAATTTAAGAATTCGGCGAAATTCTATCACATTTGTTCAATTTACGTCGCTCCTATTTCAGATAGCGCATTGGGCTAAGCGGCATCTCAAAGCGCATGAAATGGCGAGTAAAATGCACTATTAAACTTCTAGGGTAGGGCAAACAGAGACCCGATTAGATCATTTTATATTATGGTTAATTTAAGAATTCAGCAAAATTCTATCACATTTGTTCAATTTACGTCGCTCCTATTTCAGATAGCGTATTGGGCTAAGCGGCATCTCAAAGCGCATGAAATGGCAAGTAAAGTGCAATACTAAACTTCTAGGATACGGCAAACAGAGACCCGATTAGATCATTTTATATTTTGGTTAATATAAGAATTCAGCGAAATTCTATCACATTTGTTCAATTTACGTCGCTCATATTTCAGATAGCGTATTGGGCTAAGCGGCATCTCGAAGCGCATGAAATGGCGAGCAAAATGCACTATTAAACTTCTAGGGTAGGGCAATCAGTGACCCGATTAGATCAATTTATATTATAGTTAATTTAAGAATTCAGCGAAATTCTATCACATTTGTTCAATTTACGTCGCTCCTATTTCAGATAGCGTACTGGGCTCGGCGGCATCTCAAAGCGCATGAAATGGGGAGTAAAATGCAATACTAAACTTCTAGGATAAGGCAAACAGAGACCCGATTAGATCATTTTATATTACGGTTAATATAAGAATGCGGCGAAATTCTTTCACATTTGTTCAATTTACGTCGCTGCTATTCCAGATAGCTTATTGTGCTTAGCGGCATCTCAAAGCGCATGAAATGACGAGTGAAATGCACTATTAAACTTCTAGGGTAGGTCAAGCAGAGACCCGATTACATCATCTAATATTATGGTTAATTTAAGAATTCAGCAAAATTCTATCACATTTGTTCAATTTACGTCGCTCCTATTTCGGATAGCGTATTGGGCTAAGCGGTATCTCAAAGCGCATGAAATGGCGAGCAAAATGCAATACTAAACTTCTAGGATAAGGCAAACAGAGACCCGATTAGATCATTTTATATTACGGTTAATACAAGAATTCAGCGTAAGTCTATCACATTTGTTCAACTTACGTCGCTCCTAATTTAGATAGCGTACTGGGCTAGGTGGCATCTTAAAGCGCGTGGAATGGCGAGTAAAATGCACTGCTAAACTTCTATGATAGGGCAATCAGAGACCCGATTAGATCATTTTATATTTTGTTTAATATAAGATTTCAGGGAAATTCTATCACATTTGTTCAATTTACGTAGCTCCTATTTCAGATAGCGTATTGGGCTAAGCGGCATCTCAAAGCGCATGAAATGGCGAGTAAAATGCACTATTAGATTTCTATGGTAGGGCGTACAGAGACCCGATTAGATCATTTTATATTATGGTTAATTTAAGAATTCAGCAAAATTCTATCACATTTGTTCAATTTACGTCGCTCCTATTTCAGATAGCGTATTGGGCTAAGCGGCATCTCAAAGCGCATGAAATGGCGAGTAAAATGCACTATCAAACTTCTAGGATAAGGCAAACAGAGACCCGATTAGATCATTTGATATTACGGTTAATATAAGAATTCAGCGTAATCCTATCACATTTGTTCAACTTACGTCGCTCCTATTTCAGGTAGCGCACTGGGCTAGGCGGCACCTTAAAGCGCGTGGAATGGCGAGTAAAATTCACTATTAAACTTCTAGGATAAGGCAAACAGAGACCCGATTAGATCATTTTATATTATAGTTAATTTAAGAATTCGGCGAAATTCTATCACATTTGTTCAATTTACGTCGCTCCTATTTCAGATAGCGCATTGGGCTAAGCGGCATCTCAAAGCGCATGAAATGGCGAGTAAAATGCACTATTAAACTTCTAGGGTAGGGCAAACAGAGACCCGATTAGATCATTTTATATTATGGTTAATTTAAGAATTCAGCAAAATTCTATCACATTTGTTCAATTTACGTCGCTCCTATTTCAGATAGCGTATTGGGCTAAGCGGCATCTCAAAGCGCATGAAATGGCGAGTAAAGTGCAATACTAAACTTCTAGGATACGGCAAACAGAGACCCGATTAGATCATTTTATATTTTGGTTAATATAAGAATTCAGCGAAATTCTATCACATTTGTTCAATTTACGTCGCTCATATTTCAGATAGCGTATTGGGCTAAGCGGCATCTCGAAGCGCATGAAATGGCGAGCAAAATGCACTATTAAACTTCTAGGGTAGGGCAATCAGTGACCCGATTAGATCATTTTATATTATAGTTAATTTAAGAATTCAGCGAAATTCTATCACATTTGTTCAATTTACGTCGCTCCTATTTCAGATAGCGTACTGGGCTCGGCGGCATCTCAAAGCGCATGAAATGGGGAGTAAAATGCAATACTAAACTTCTAGGATAAGGCAAACAGAGACCCGATTAGATCATTTTATATTACGGTTAATATAAGAATGCGGCGAAATTCTTTCACATTTGTTCAATTTACGTCGCTGCTATTCCAGATAGCTTATTGTGCTTAGCGGCATCTCAAAGCGCATGAAATGACGAGTGAAATGCACTATTAAACTTCTAGGGTAGGTCAAGCAGAGACCCGATTACATCATCTAATATTATGGTTAATTTAAGAATTCAGCAAAATTCTATCACATTTGTTCAATTTACGTCGCTCCTATTTCGGATAGCGTATTGGGCTAAGCGGTATCTCAAAGCGCATGAAATGGCGAGCAAAATGCAATACTAAACTTCTAGGATAAGGCAAACAGAGACCCGATTAGATCATTTTATATTACGGTTAATACAAGAATTCAGCGTAAGTCTATCACATTTGTTCAACTTACGTCGCTCCTAATTTAGATAGCGTACTGGGCTAGGTGGCATCTTAAAGCGCGTGGAATGGCGAGTAAAATGCACTGCTAAACTTCTATGATAGGGCAATCAGAGACCCGATTAGATCATTTTATATTTTGTTTAATATAAGATTTCAGGGAAATTCTATCACATTTGTTCAATTTACGTAGCTCCTATTTCAGATAGCGTATTGGGCTAAGCGGCATCTCAAAGCGCATGAAATGGCGAGTAAAATGCACTATTAGATTTCTATGGTAGGGCGTACAGAGACCCGATTAGATCATTTTATATTATGGTTAATTTAAGAATTCAGCAAAATTCTATCACATTTGTTCAATTTACGTCGCTCCTATTTCAGATAGCGTATTGGGCTAAGCGGCATCTCAAAGCGCATGAAATGGCGAGTAAAATGCACTATCAAACTTCTAGGATAAGGCAAACAGAGACCCGATTAGATCATTTGATATTACGGTTAATATAAGAATTCAGCGTAATCCTATCACATTTGTTCAACTTACGTCGCTCCTATTTCAGGTAGCGCACTGGGCTAGGCGGCACCTTAAAGCGCGTGGAATGGCGAGTAAAATTCACTATTAAACTTCTAGGATAAGGCAAACAGAGACCCGATTAGATCATTTTATATTATAGTTAATTTAAGAATTCGGCGAAATTCTATCACATTTGTTCAATTTACGTCGCTCCTATTTCAGATAGCGCATTGGGCTAAGCGGCATCTCAAAGCGCATGAAATGGCGAGTAAAATGCACTATTAAACTTCTAGGGTAGGGCAAACAGAGACCCGATTAGATCATTTTATATTATGGTTAATTTAAGAATTCAGCAAAATTCTATCACATTTGTTCAATTTACGTCGCTCCTATTTCAGATAGCGTATTGGGCTAAGCGGCATCTCAAAGCGCATGAAATGGCGAGTAAAGTGCAATACTAAACTTCTAGGATACGGCAAACAGAGACCCGATTAGATCATTTTATATTTTGGTTAATATAAGAATTCAGCGAAATTCTATCACATTTGTTCAATTTACGTCGCTCATATTTCAGATAGCGTATTGGGCTAAGCGGCATCTCGAAGCGCATGAAATGGCGAGCAAAATGCACTATTAAACTTCTAGGGTAGGGCAATCAGTGACCCGATTAGATCAATTTATATTATAGTTAATTTAAGAATTCAGCGAAATTCTATCACATTTGTTCAATTTACGTCGCTCCTATTTCAGATAGCGTACTGGGCTCGGCGGCATCTCAAAGCGCATGAAATGGGGAGTAAAATGCAATACTAAACTTCTAGGATAAGGCAAACAGAGACCCGATTAGATCATTTTATATTACGGTTAATATAAGAATGCGGCGAAATTCTTTCACATTTGTTCAATTTACGTCGCTGCTATTCCAGATAGCTTATTGTGCTTAGCGGCATCTCAAAGCGCATGAAATGACGAGTGAAATGCACTATTAAACTTCTAGGGTAGGTCAAGCAGAGACCCGATTACATCATCTAATATTATGGTTAATTTAAGAATTCAGCAAAATTCTATCACATTTGTTCAATTTACGTCGCTCCTATTTCGGATAGCGTATTGGGCTAAGCGGTATCTCAAAGCGCATGAAATGGCGAGCAAAATGCAATACTAAACTTCTAGGATAAGGCAAACAGAGACCCGATTAGATCATTTTATATTACGGTTAATACAAGAATTCAGCGTAAGTCTATCACATTTGTTCAACTTACGTCGCTCCTAATTTAGATAGCGTACTGGGCTAGGTGGCATCTTAAAGCGCGTGGAATGGCGAGTAAAATGCACTGCTAAACTTCTATGATAGGGCAATCAGAGACCCGATTAGATCATTTTATATTTTGTTTAATATAAGATTTCAGGGAAATTCTATCACATTTGTTCAATTTACGTAGCTCCTATTTCAGATAGCGTATTGGGCTAAGCGGCATCTCAAAGCGCATGAAATGGCGAGTAAAATGCACTATTAGATTTCTATGGTAGGGCGTACAGAGACCCGATTAGATCATTTTATATTATGGTTAATTTAAGAATTCAGCAAAATTCTATCACATTTGTTCAATTTACGTCGCTCCTATTTCAGATAGCGTATTGGGCTAAGCGGCATCTCAAAGCGCATGAAATGGCGAGTAAAATGCACTATCAAACTTCTAGGATAAGGCAAACAGAGACCCGATTAGATCATTTGATATTACGGTTAATATAAGAATTCAGCGTAATCCTATCACATTTGTTCAACTTACGTCGCTCCTATTTCAGGTAGCGCACTGGGCTAGGCGGCACCTTAAAGCGCGTGGAATGGCGAGTAAAATTCACTATTAAACTTCTAGGATAAGGCAAACAGAGACCCGATTAGATCATTTTATATTACGGTTAATATAAGAATTCGGCGTAGTTCTTTCACATTTGTTCAATTTACGTCGCTGCTATTCCAGATAGCTTATTGTGCTTAGCGGCATCTCAAAGCGCATGAAATGACGAGTGAAATGCACTATTAACCTTCTAGGGTAGGGCAAACAGAGACCCGATTAGATCATTTTATATTAAGGTTACTTTAAGAATTCAGCGAAATTCTATCACATTTGTTCAATTTACGTCGCTCCTATTTGAGATAGCGTACTGTGCTAGGCGGCATCTTAAGGCGCGTGGAATGTCGAGTAAAATGCACAATGAAACTTCTATGGTAGGGAACCAGAGACCCGATTAGATCATTTTATATTAAGGTTACTTTAAGAATTCAGCGAAATCCTATCACATTTGTTCAATTTACGTCGCTCCTATTTCAAGTAGCTTATTGGGCGAAGCGGCGTCTCAAAGCGCATGAAATGACGAGTGAAATGCACTATTATACTTCTAGGGTAGGCGAACAGAGACCCGAAGAGATCATTTTACATTAAGGTGAATATAAGAATGCAGCGTAATTCTGTCACATTTGTTCAACTTACGTCGCTCCTATTTCAGATAGCGTATTGGGTTAAGCGTCATCTCAAAGCGCATGAAATGGCGAGTGAAATGCACTATTAAACTGCTAGGGTAGGGCGAACAGAGACCCGATTAGATCATTTTACATTAAGGTTAATATAAGTATTCAGCGAGATTCTATCACACTTGTTCAATTTACGTCGCTTCTACTTCAGACAGCGTACTGGGCTAGGCGGCATCTTAAAGCGCGTGGAATGGCGAGTAAAATGAACTATTAACCTTCTATGATAGGGCAATCAGAGACCAGATTAGATCAATTTATACTTTGGTTAATATAAGAGCTCAGCGAAATTCTATCACATTTGTTCAATTTACGTCGCTCCTATTTCAGATAGCGTATTGGGCTAGGCGGCATCTCAAAGCGCATGAAATGACGAATGAAATGCACTATTAAACTTCTAGGGTAGGGCGAACAGAGACCCGATTAGATCATTTGATATTATGGTTAATTTAAGAATTCAGCGAAATTCTATCACATTTGTTCAATTTACGTCGGTCCTATTTCAGATAGCGTATTGGGATAAGCGGCATCTCAAAGCGCATGAAATGGCGAGTAAAATGCACTATTAAACTTCTAGGGTAGGGCGAACAGAGACCCGATTAGATCATTTTACATTAAGGTTAATATAAGTATTCAGCGAGATTCTATCACATTTGTTCAATTTACGTCGCTCCTATTTCAGACAGCGTACTGGGCTAGGCGGCATCTTAAAGCGTGTGGAATGGCGAGTAAAATGCACTATTAACCTTCTATGATAGGGCAATCAGAGACCAGACTAGATCATTTTTTATCTTGGTTAATATAAGAATTCAGCGAAATTCTATCACATTTGTTAAATTTACGTCGCTCCAATTTCAGATAGCCTATTGGGCTATGCGGCATATCAAAGCGCATGAAATGGCGTGTAAAATGCACGATTAAACTTCTAGGGTAGGGCAAACAGAGACCCGATTAGATCATTTTATATTTTGTTTAATATAAGAATTCAGCGAAATTCTATCACATTTGTTCAATTTACGTCGCTCCTATTTCAGACAGCTTATTGGGCTTAGCGGCATCTCAAAGCACATCAAATGGCGAACAAAATGCACTATTAAACTTCTAGGCTAGGGCGAACAGAGACCACATTAGATCATTTTATATTTTGGTTAATATAAGAATTTTGCGAAATTCTATCACATTTGTTCAACTTACGTCGCTCCTATTTCAGATTGCGTACTGGGCTAGGCGGCATCTTAAAGCGCGTGGAATGGCGAGTAAAATGCACTACTAAACTTCTATGATAGGGCAATCAGAGACCCGATTAGATCAGTTTATATTTTGGTTAATATAAGAATTCAACGAAATTCTATCACATTTGTTCAATTTACGTCGCTTCTATTACAGATAGCTTATTGGGCTTAGCGGCATCTCAAAGCGCATGAAATGACGAGTGAAATGCACTATTAAACTTCTAGGGTAGGGCAAACAGAGACCCGATTAGGTTATTTTATATTATGGTTAATTTAAGAATTCAGCGAAATTCTATCACATTTGTTCAATTTACGTCGCTCCTATTTCAAATAGCGTATTGGGCTCAGCGGCATCTCAAAGCGCATGAAATGGCGAGTAAAATGCACTATTAAACTTCTATCCTAGGGCAATCAGAGACCCGATTAGATCATTTTATATTTTGGTTAATATAAGAATTCAGTGAAATTCTATCACATTTGTTCAATTTACGTCGCTCCTATTTCAGATAGCGTACTGGGCAAAGCGGCATCTCAAAGCGTATGAAATGGCGAATAAAATGCACTATTAAAGTTCTAGGCTAGGGCGAACAGAGACCCGATTCGATCATTTTACATTATGGTTAATAAAAGAATTCAGCGAAACTCTATCACATTTTGTTCAACTTACGTCGCTCCTATTTCAGATAGCGTACTGGGCTAGGCGCCATCTTAAAGCGCGTGGAATGGCGAGTAAAATGCACTGCTCAACTTTTATGATAGGGCAATCAGAGAGCCGATTAGCTCATTTTATATTTTGTTTAATATAAGAATTCAACGAAATTCTATCACATTTGTAACATTTACGTCGCTCCTATTACAGATAGCGTATTGGGCTAAGCGGCATCTCAAAGCGCATGAAATGGCGAGCAAAATGCACTATTAAACTTCTAGGGTAGGGCAATCAGTGACCCGATTAGATCATTTTATATTATAGTTAATTTAAGAATTCAGCGAAATTCTATCACATTTGTTCAATTTACGTCGCTCCTATTTCGGATAGCGTATTGGTTTAAGCGGTATCTCAAAGCGCATGAAATGGCGAGTAAAATGCAATACTAAACTTCTAGGATAAGGCAAACAGAGACCCGATTAGATCATTTTATATTACGGTTAATATAAGAATTCAGCGTAATTCTATCACATTTGTTCAACTTACGTCGCTCCTAATCTAGATAGCGTACTGGGCTAGGCGGCATCTTAAAGCGCGTGGAATGGCGAGTAAAATGCACTGCTAAACTTCTATGATAGGGCAATCAGAGACCCGATTAGATCATTGTTTATTTTGTTTAATATAAGATTTCAGGGAAATTCTATCACATTTGTTCAATTTACGTCGCTCCTATTTCAGATAGCGTATTGGGCTAAGCGGCATCTCAAGGCGCATGAAATGGCGAATAAAATGCGCTATTAAACTTCTAGGCTAGGGCGAACAGAGACCCGATTAGATCATTTTACATTATGGTTCTTAAAAGAATTCAGCGAAATTCTATCACATTTGTTCAACGTACGTCGCTCCTATTTCAGATAGCGTATTGGGATAAGCGGCATCGAAAAGCGCATGAAATGGCGAGTAAAATGCACAATTAAACTACTAGGGTTGGGCAAACAGAGACCCGGTTAGATCATTTTATATTGTGGTTAATTTAAGAATTCAGCAAAATTCTATCACATTTGTTCAATTTACGTCGCTCCTATTTCAGATAGCGTATTGGGCTAAGCGGCATCTCAAAGCGCATGAAATGGCCAGTAAAATGCACTATCAAACTTCTAGGATAAGGCAAACAGAGACCCGATTAGGTCATTTTATATTACGGTTAATATAAGAATTCAGCGTAATTCTATCACATTCGTTCAACTTACGTCGATCCTATTTCAGGTAGCGCACTGGGCTAGGCGGCATCTTAAAGCGCGTGGAATGGCGGGTAAAATGCACTATTAAACTTCTAGGATAAGGCAAACAGAGACCCGATTAGATCATTTTATATTACGGTTAATATAAGAATGCGGCGTAATTCTTTCACATTTGTTCAATTTACGTCGCTCCTATTTCAGATAGCGCATTGGGCTAAGCGACATCTCAAAGCGCATGAAATGGCGAGTAAAATGCACTATTAAACTTCTAGGGTAGGGCAAACAGAGACCCGATTAGATCATTTTATATTATGGTTAATTTAAGAATTCAGCAAAATTCTATCACATTTGTTCAATTTACGTCGCTCCTATTTCAGATAGCGTATTGGGCTAAGCGGCATCTCAAAGCGCATGAAATGGCGAGTAAAATGCACTATCAAACTTCTAGGACAAGGCAAACAGAGACCCGATTAGATCATTTTATATTACGGTTAATATAAGAATTCAGCGTAATTCTATCACATTTGTTCAACTTACGTCGCTCCTATTTCAGGTAGCGTATTGGGCTAGGCGGCATCTCAAAGCGCATGAAATGACGAGTGAAATGCACTATTAAACTTCTAGGGTAGGGCAATCAGTGACCCGATTAGATCATTTTATATTATAGTTAATTTAAGAATTCAGCAAAATTCTATCACATTTGTGCAATTTACGTCGCTCCTATTTCAGATAGCGTATTGGGCTAAGCGGCATCTCAAAGCGCATGAAATGGCGAGTAAAATGCACTATTAAACTTCTAGGGTAGGGCAAGCAGAGACCCGATTACATCATCTAATATTATGGTTAATTTAAGAATTCAGCAAAATTCTATCACATTTGTTCAATTTACGTCGCTCCTATTTCAGATAGCGTATTGGGCTAAGCGGCATCTCAAAGCGCGCGGAATGGCGAGTAAAATGCACTATTAAACTTCTATGCTAGGGCAATCAGAGACCCGATTAGATCATTTTATATTTTGTTTAATATAAGATTTCAGGGAAATTCTATCACATTTGTTCAATTTACGTAGCTCCTATTTCAGATAGCGTATTGGGCTAAGCGGCATCTCAAAGCGCATGAAATGGCGAGTAAAATGCACTATTAGATTTCTATGGTAGGTCGTACAGAGACCCGATTAGATCATTTTATATTATGGTTAATTTAAGCATTCAGCAAAATTCTATCACATTTGTTCAATTTACGTCGCTCCTATTTCAGATAGCGTATTGGGCTAAGCGGCATCTCAAAGCGCATGAAATGGCGAGTAAAATGCACTATCAAACTTCTAGGATAAGGCAAACAGAGACCCGATTAGATCATTTTATATTACGGTTAATATAAGAATTCAGCGTAATTCTATCACATTTGTTCAACTTACGTCGCTCCTATTTCAGGCAGCGTACTGGGCTAGGCGGCATCTTAAAGCGCGTGGAATGGCGAGTAAAATGCACTATTAAACTTCTAGGATAAGGCAAACAGAGACCTGATTAGATCATTTTATATTACGGTTAATATAAGAATTCGGCGTAATTCTATCACATTTGTTCAATTTACGTCGCTGCTATTCCAGATAGCTTATTGTGCTTAGGGGCATCTCAAAGCGCATGAAATGACGAGTGAAATGCACTATTAAACTTCTAGGATAAGGCAAAAAGAGACCCGATTAGATCATTTTATATTTTGGTTAATATAAGAATTCAGCGAAATTCTATCACATTTGTTCAATTTACGTCGCTCATATTCCAGATAGCCAACTGGGCTATGCGGCATCTTAAAGCGCGCGGAATGGGGAGTAAAATGCACTATTAAACTTCTATGCTAGGGCAAGCAGAGACCCGATTAGATCATTTTATATTATGGTTAATTTAAGAATTCGGAGAAATTCTATCACATTTGTTCAATTTACGTCGCTCCTATTTCAGATAGCGCATTGGGCTAAGCGGCATCTCAAAGCGCATGAAATGGCGAGCAAAATGCACTATTAAACTTCTAGGGTAGGGCAATCAGAGACCCGAATAGACCATTTTATATTTTGGTTAATATAAGAATTCAGCGAAATTCTATCACATTTGTTCAACTTACGTCGCTCCTATTTCAGATAGCGTATTGGGCTAAGCGGCATCTCAGAGCGCATGAAATGGCGAGTAAA
The DNA here is from genome assembly GCA_916610135.2 of Macropis europaea. Classification (NCBI taxonomy): domain Eukaryota; kingdom Metazoa; phylum Arthropoda; class Insecta; order Hymenoptera; family Melittidae; genus Macropis; species Macropis europaea. The sequence goes on from CAKAJE020001350.1 coordinate 63,863, forward strand.
ATGCACTATTAGATTTCTATGGTAGTGCGTACAGAGACCCGATGAGATCATTTTATATTATGGTTAATTTAAGAATTCAGCAAAATTCTATCACATTTGTTCAATTTATGTCGCTCCTATTTCAGATACCGTACTGGGCTCGGCGGTATCTTAAAGCGCGTGGAATGGCGAGTGAAATGCACTATTAGACTTCTATGGTAGGGCGAACAGAGACCGGATTAGATCATTTTATATTATGGTTAATTTAAGAATTCAGGGAAATTCTATCACATTTGTTCAATTTACGTCGCTCCTATTCCAGATAGCGTATTGGGCTATGCGGCACCTGAAAGCACATGAAATGGCGAGTAAAATGCACTATTAAACTTCTATGATAGGGCAAACAGAGACCCGATTATATCATTTTATATTACGGTTAATATAAGAATTCAGCGTAATTCTATCACATTTGTTCAACTTACGTCGCTCCTATTTCAGGTAGCGTACTGGGCTAGGCGGCATCTTAAAGCGCGTGGAATGGCGAGTAAAATGCACTACTAAACTTCTATGATAGGGCAATCAGAGACCCGATTAGATCATTTTATATTTGTTTAATATAAGATTTCAGGGAAATTCTATCGCATTTGTTCAATTTACTTCGCTCCTATTTCAGATAGCGTATTGGGCTAAGCGGCATCTCAAAGCGCATGAAATGGAGAATAAAATGCACTATTAAACTTCTAGGCTAGGGAGAACAGAGACCCGATTAGATCATTTTACATTATGGTTCATAAAAGAATTCAGCGCAATTCTATCACATTTTTTCAACTTACGTCGCTCCTGTTTCAGATAGCGTATTGGGCTAAGCGGCATCTCTAAGCGCATGAAATGGCGAGTAAAATGCAATACTAAACTTCTAGGATAAGGCAAACAGAGACCGGATTAGATCATTTTATATTACTGTTAATATAAGAATTCAGCGTAATTCTATCACATTTGTTCAACTTACGTCGCTCCTATTTCAGGTAGCGTACTGTGCTAGGCGGCATCTTAAAGCGCGTGGAATGGCGAGTAAAATGCACTATTATACTTCTAGGATAAGGCAAACAGAGACCTGATTAGATCATTTTATATTACGGTTAATATAAGAATTCGGCGTAATTCTATCACATTTGTTCAATTTACGTCGCTGCTATTCCAGATAGCTTATTGTGCTTAGCGGCATCTCAAAGCGCATGAAATGACGAGTGAAATGCACTATTAAACTTCTAGGGTAGGGCAAACAGAGACCCGATTAGATCATTTTATATTATGGTTAATTTAAGAATTGAGCGAAATTCTATCACATTTGTTCAACTTACGTCGCTCCTAATTTAGATAGCGTACTGGGCTAGGCGGCATCTTAGAGCGCGTGGAATGGCGAGTAAAATGCACTGCTAAACTTCTATGATAGGGCAATCAGAGACCCGATTAGATCATTTTATATTTTGTTTAATATAAGATTTCAGGGAAATTCTATCACATTTGTTTAATTTACGTCGCTCCTATTTCAGATAGCGTATTGGGCGAAGCGGCATCTCAAAGCGCATGAAATGGCGAGTAAAATGCACTATTAAACTTCTAGGGCAGGGCGAACAGAGACCCGATTAGATCATTTTATATTATGGTTAATTTAAGAATTCAGCAAAATTCTATCACATTCGTTCAATTTAGGTCGCTCCTATTTCAGAAAGCGTACTGGGAGAGGCGGCATCTTAAAGCGCGTGGAATGCCGAGTAAAATCCACTATTAAACTTCAAGGCTAGGGCGAACAGAGACCAGATTAGATCATTTTACATTCTGGTTTATAAAATAATTCACCGAAATTCTATCA
>CAKAJE020001351.1:0-22145 GCA_916610135.2 Macropis europaea
GGGAAATTCTATCACATTTGTTCAATTTACGTCCCTCCTATTTCAAATAGCGTACTCGGATAGGCGGCATCTTAAAGCGCGTGGAATGGCGAGTAAAATGCACTATTAAACTTCTATGATAGGGCAATCAGAGACCCGATTAGATCATTTTATATTTTGGTTAATATAAGAATTCAGCGAAATTCTATTACATTTGTTCAATTTACGTCGCTCCTATTTCAGATAGCGTATTGGGCTAAGCGGCATCTCAAAGCGCATGGATTGACGAGTGAAATGCTCTATTAAACTTCTGGGGGTAGGGCGAACAGAAACCCGAATAGATCATTTTATATTACGGTTAATATAAGAATTCAGCGTAATTCTATCACATTTGTTCAACTTACGTCGCTCCTCTTTCAGATAGCGTACTGGGCTAGGCGGCATCTTAAAGCGCGTGGAATGGCGAGTAAAATGCACTATTAAACTTCTATGATAGGGCTATCAGAGCCCCGATTAGATCATTTTATATTTTGGTTAATATAAGAATTCAGCGAAATTCTATCACATTTGTTCAATTTACGTCGCTCCTATTTCAGATAGCGTACGGGGCTAAGCGGCGTCTCAAAGCACATGAAATGGCGAGTAAAATGCACTATTAAACTTCTAGGGTAAGGCAAACAGAGACCCGATTAGATCATTTTATCTTGCGGTTAATATAACAATTCAGCGTAACTCTGTCACATTTGTTCAACTTACGTGGCTCCTATTTCAGATAGCGTCCTGGGCTAGGCGGCATCTTAAAGCGCGTGGAATGGCGAGTAAAATGCACTATTATACTTCTATGATAGGGCAATCAGAGACCAGATTAGATCATTTTATGTTTTGGTTAATATAAGAATTCAGCGAAATTCTATCACATTTGTTCAATTTACGTCGCACCTATTTCAGATAGCGTATTGGGCTAAGCGGCATCTCAAAGCGCATAAAATGGCGAGTAAAATGCACTATTAAACTTCAATGGTAGGGCAAACAGAGACCCGATTAGATCATTTTATATTATGGTTAATTTAAGAATTCAGAAAATTTCTATCACATTTGTTCAATTTACGTCGTTCCTATTTCAGATAGCGTATTGGGCTATGCGACATCTCAAAGCGCATGAAATGACGAGTAAAATGCACTATTAAACTTCTAGGGTAGGGCAAACAGAGACCCGTTTAGACCATTTTATATTACGGTTAATATAAGAATTTAGCGTAATTCTATCACATTTGTTCAACTTACGTCGCTCCTATTTCAGATAGCGTACTGGGCTAGGCGGAATCTCAAAGCGCGTGGAAGGGCGAGTAAAATGCACTACTAAACTTCTATGATCGGGCAATCAGAGACCCGATTACATCATTTTATATTTTGGTTAATATAAGAATTCAGCGAAATTCTCTCACATTTGTTCAATTTACGTCACTGATATTTCAGATGGCGTATTGGGCTAAGCGGCATCTCAAAGCGCAAGAAATGTGGAGTAAAATGCACTATTAAACTTCTAGGGTAGGGCAAACAGAGACCCGATAAGATCATTTTATATTATGGTTAATTTAAGAATTCAGCGAAATTCTATCACATTTGTTCAATTTACGTCGCTCCTATTTCAGATAGCGTACTGGGCTAGGCGGCATCTCAAAGCGCGTGGAAGGGCGAGTAAAATGCACTACTAAACTTCTATGATAGGGCAATCAGAGACCCGATTAGATAATTTTATATTTTGGTTAATATAAGAATTCAGCGAAATTCTCTCACATTTGTTCAATTTACGTCGCTGATATTTCAGATAGCGTATTGGGCTAAGCGGCATCTTAAAGCGCATGAAATGGCGAGTAAAATGCACTATTGAACTTCTATGATAGGGCAATCAGAGACCTGATTAGATCATTTTATATTTTGGTTAATATAAGAATTCAGCGAAATTGTATCACTTTTGTTTAATTTACGTCGCTCCTATTTCAGATAGCGTAATGGGCTAAGCGGCATCTCAAAGCGCATGAAATGACGAGTGAAATGCACTATTAGACTTCTATGGTAGGGGCGAACAGAGACCCGATTAGATCATTTTACATTAAGGTTCATATAAGAATTCAGGGAATTCTATCACATATGTTCAACTTACGTCGCTCCTATTTCAGATAGCGCACTCGGCTAGGCGGTATCTTAAAGCGCGTGGAATGGCGAGTAAAATGCACTACTAAACTACTATGATAGAGCAATCAGAGACCCGATTAGGTCATTTTATATTTTGGTTAATATAAGAATTCAGCGAAATTCTATCACATTTGTTCAATTTACGTCGCTCCTATTAAAGATAGCGTATTGGGCTAAGCGGCATCTGAAAGCGCATGAAATGGCGAGGAAAATGCACTGTTAAACTTCTAGGATAAGGCAAACAGAGACCCGATTAGATCATTTTATATTACGGTAAATATAAGAATTCAGCGTAATTCTGTCACATTTGTTCAACTTACGTAGCTCCTATTTCAGATAGCGTACTGGGCTAGGCGGCAACTTAAAGCGCGTGGAATGGCGAGTAAAATGCACCATTAAACTTCTATGGTAGGGCAATCAGAGAACCGATTAGATCATTTTATATTACGGTAAATATAAGAATTCAGCGTAATTCTGTCACATTTGTTCAACTTACGTAGCTCCTATTTCAGATAGCGCACTGGGCTAGGCGGCAACTTAAAGCGCGTGGAATGGCGAGTAAAATGCAGCATTAAACTTCTATGGTAGGGCAATCAGAGAACCGATTAGATCATTTTATATTACGGTAAATATATGAATTCAGCGAAATTCTATCACATTTGTTCAATTTACGTCGCTCCTATTTCAGATAGCGTAATGGGATAAGCGGCATCTCAAAGCGCATTAAATGACGAGTGAAATGCACTATTAGACTTCTATGGTAGGGCGAACAGAGACCCGATTGGATCATTTTACATTAAGGTTAATATAAGAATTCAGGGGAAATTCTATCACATTTGTTCCATTTACGTCGCTCCTATTTCAGATAGCGTATTGGGCTAAGCGGCATCTTAAAGCGCGTGGAATGGCGAGTAAAATGCACTATTACACTTCTAGGGTAGGGCAAACAGAGACCCAATTAGATCATTTTATATTATGGTTAATTTAAGAATTCAGCAAAATTCTATCACATTTGTTCAATTTACGTCGCTCCTATTTCAGATAGCGTACTGGGCTAGGCGGCATCTTAAAGCGCGTGGAAGGGTGAGTAAAATGCACTACTAATCTTCCATGATAGGGCAATCAGAGACCCGATTAGATCATTTTATATTTTGTTTTATATAAGATTTCAGGGAAATTCTATCACATTTGTTCAATTTACGTCGCTCCTATTTCAGATAGCATATTGGGCTAAGCGGCACCTCAAAGCGCATGAAATGGCGAGTGAAATGCAATATTAAACTTCTAGGGTAGGGCGAACAGAGACCCGATTGGATCATTTTACATTAAGGTTAATATAAGAATTCAGGGAAATTCTATCACATTTGTTCCATTTACGTCGCTCCTATTTCAGATAGCGTATTGGGCTAAGCGGCATCTTAAAGCGCGTGGAATGGCGAGTAAAATGCACTATTACACTTCTAGGGTAGGGCAAACAGAGACCCAATTAGATCATTTTATATTATGGTTAATTTAAGAATTCAGCAAAATTCTATCACATTTGTTCAATTTACGTCGCTCCTATTAAAGATAGCGTATTGGGCTAAGCGGCATCTGAAAGCGCATGAAATGGCGAGTAAAATGCACTATTAAACTTCTAGGGTAGGGCAAACAGAGACCCGATTAGATCATTTTATATTATGATTAATTTAAGAAGTCAGCAAAATTCTATCACATTTGTTCAATTTACGTCGCTCCTATTTCAGATAGCGTATTGAGCTAAGCGGCATCTTAAAGCGCGTGGAAAGCCGAGTAAAATGCACTGTTAAACTTCTATGATAGGGCAATCAGAGACCCGATTAGATCATTTTATATTTTGGTTAATATAAGAATTCACCGAAATTCTATCACATTTGTTTAATTTACGTCGCTCCTATTTCAGATAGCGTAATGGGCTAAGCGGCATCTCAAAGCGCATCAAAAGACGAGTGAAATGCACTATTAGACATCTATGGTAGGGCGAACAGAGACCCGATTAGATCATTTTACATTAAGGTTAATATAAGAATTCAGGGAAATTCTATCACATTTGTTCCATTTACGTCGCTCGTATTTCAGATAGCGTATTGGGCTAAGCGGCATCTTAAAGCGCGTGGAATGGCGAGTAAAATGCACTATTACACTTCTAGGGTAGGGCAAACAGAGGCCCGATTAGATCATTTTATATTATGGTTAATTAAAGAATTCACCGAAATTCTATCACATTTGTTCAATTTACGTCGCTCCTATTTCAGATAGCGTATTGGGCTAAGCGGCATCTCAAAGCCCATTAAATGGCGATTAAAATGCGCTATTAAACTACTAGGGTAAGGCAAACAGATACCCGATTAGATCATTTTATATCACGGTTAATATAAGAATTCAGCGTAATTCTATCACATTTGTTCAACTTACGTCGCTCCTATTTCAGATAGCGTATTGGGCTAAGCGGCATCTCAAAGCGCATGAAATGGCGAGTAAAATGCACTATTAAACTTCTAGGGTAGGGCAAACAGAGACGCGATAAGATCATTTTACATTATGGTTAATAAAAGAATTCAGCGAAATTCTATCACATTTGTTCAACTTACGTCGCTCGTATTTCAGATAGCGTATTGGGCTAAGCGGCATCTCAAAGCGCATGAAATGGCGAGTAAAATGCACTATTAAACTTCTAGGGTAGGGCAAACAAAGACCCGATTAAATCATTTTATATTATGGTTAATTTAAGAATTCAGCGAAATTCTATCACATTTGTTCAATTTACGTAGCTCCTATTTCAGATAGCGTATTGGGCTAAGCGGCATCTCAAAGCGCATGAAATAGCGAATAAAATGAGCTATTAAACTTCTAGGCTAGGGCGAACAGAGACCCGATTTGATCATTTTACATTATGGTTAATAAAAGAATTCAGCGAAATTCTATTACATTTGTTCCATTTACGTCGCTCCTATTTCAGATAGCGTATTGGGCTAAGCGGCATCTTAAAGCGCGTGGAATGGCGAGTAAAATGCACTATTACACTTCTAGGGTAGGGCAAACAGAGGCCCGATTAGATCATTTTATATTACGGTTAATATAAGAATTCAGCGTAATTCTATCACATTTGTACAACTTACGTCGCTCCTATTTCAGATAGCGTACAGGGCTAGGCGGCATCTTAAAGCGCGTGGAAGGGCGAGTAAAATGCACTACTAAACTTCTAGGGTAGGGCAAACAGAGACCCGATTAGATCATTTTATATTATGGTTAATTTAAGAATTCAGAAAAATTCTATCACATTTGTTCAATTTACGTCGTTCCTATTTCAGATAGCGTATTGGGCTATGCGGCATCTCAAAGCGCATGAAATGACGAGTAAAATTCACTATTAAACTTCTAGGGTAGGGCAAACAGAGACCCGATTAGATCATTTTATATTACGGTTAATATAAGAATTCAGCGTAATTCTATCACATTTGTTCAATTTACGTCGCTCCTATTTCAGATAGCATATTGGGCTAAGCGGCACCACAAAGCGCATGAAATGGCGAGTGAAATGCAATATTAAACTTCTAGGGTATGGCAAACAGAGACCCGATTAGATCATTTTATATTATGGTCAATTTAAGAATTCAGCATAATTCTTTCTCATTTCTTCAATTTACGTCGCTCCTATTTCAGATAGCTTATAGGGCTTAGCGGCATCTCAAAGCGCATGAAGTGACGACTGAAATGCACTATTAAACTTCTAGGGTAGGGCAAACAGAGACCCGATTAGCTCATTTTATATTATGATTAAATTAAGAAGTCAGCAAAATTCTATGACATTTGTACAATTTACGTCGTTCCTATTTCAGATAGCGTACTGGGCTAGGCGGCATCTTAAAGCGCGTGGAAAGGCGAGTAAAATGCACTGTCAAACTTCTATGATAGGGCAATCGGAGACCCGATTAGATCATTTTATATTTTGGTTAATATAAGAATTCACCGAAATTCTATCACATTTGTTCAATTTACGTCGCTCCTATTTCAGACAGCGTATTGGGCTAAGCGGAATCTCAAAGCGCATGGAATGTCGAATAAAATGCACTATTATACTTCTAGGCTAGGGCGAACAGAGACCCGATTAGATCATTTTATCTTGCGGTTAATATAAGAATTCAGCGTAACTCTGTCACATTTGTTCAACTTACGTGGCTCCTATTTCAGATAGCGTCCTGGGCTAGGCGGCATCTTAAAGCGCGTGGAATGGCGAGTAAAATGCACTATTATACTTCTATGATAGGGCAATCAGAGACCCGATTAGATCATTTTATGTTTTGGTTAATATAAGAATTCAGTGAAATTCTATCACATTTGTTCAATTTACGTCGCTCCTATTTCAGATAGCGTATTGGGCTAAGCGGCATCTCAAAGCGCATGGATTGACGAGTGAAATGCTCTAGTAAACTTCTGGGGTAGGGCGAACAGAAACCCGAATAGATCATTTTATATTACGGTTAATATAAGAATCCACGGAAATTCTATCACATTTGTTCAATTTACGTCGCTCCTATTCCAGATAGCGTATTGGGCTAAGCGGCATCTCAAAGCGCATGAAATGGCGAGTAAAATGCACTATTAAACTTCTAGGAGAAGGCAAACAGAGACCCGATTAGATCATTTTATATTGCGGTTAATATAAGAATTCAGCGTAATTCCGTCACATTTGTTCAACTTACGTAGCTCCTATTTCAGATAGCGTACTTGGCTAGGCGGCATCTTAAAGCGCGTGGAATGGCGAGTAAAATGCACTGTTAAACTTCTATGATAGGGCAATCAGAGACCCGATTAGATCATTTTATATTTTGGTTAATATAAGAATTCAGTGAAATTCTATCACATTTGTTCAATTTACGTCGCTCCTATTTCAGATAGCTTATTGGGCTAAGCGGCATCGCAAAGCGCATGAAATGACGAGTGAAATGCACTATTAATCTTCTAGGGTAGGGCAATCAGAGACCCGATTAGATCATTTTATATTACGGTTAATATAAGAATTCAGCGTAATTCTGTCACATTTGTTCAACTTACGTAGCTCCTATTTCAGATAGCGTACTGGGCTAGGCGGCAACTTAAAGCACGTGGAATGGCGAGTAAAATGCACTACTAAACTTCTATGATCGGGCAATCAGAGACCCGATTACATCATTTTATATTTTGGTTAATATAAGAATTCAGCGAAATTGTCTCACATTTGTTCAATTTACGTGGCTGATATTTCAGATAGCGTATTGGGCTAAGCGGCATCTCAAAGCGCAAGAAATGTGGAGTAAAATGCACTATTAAACTTCTAGGGTAGGGCAAACGGAGACCCGATAAGATCATTTTATATTATGGTTAACTTAAGAATTCAGAAAAATTCTATCACATTTGTTCAATTTACGTCGCTCCTATTTCAGATAGCGTATTGGGCTAAGCGGCATCTCAAAGCGCATGAAATGACGAATAAAATGCACAATTAAGCTTCTACGCTACGGCGAACAGAGACCCGATTAGATCATTTTACGTTATGGTTAATAAAAGAATTCAGCGAAATTCTATCACATTTGATCAATTTACATCGCTCCTATTTCAGATAGCGTATTGGGCTAAGCGGCATCTCAAAGCGCATGAAATGACGAGTCAAATGCACTATTAAACTTCTAGGGTAGGGCAAAAAGAGACCCCATTAGATCATTTTATATTATGGTTAATTTAAGAATTCTGCGAAATTCTATCACATTTGTTCAATTTACGTCGCTCCTATTTCAGATAGCGTATTGGGCTAAGCGGCATCTCAAAGCGCATGAAATGGTGAGTAAAATGCACTGTTAAACTTCTAGGGTAGGGCAAACAGAGACCCGATTAGATCATTTTATATTACGGTAAATATATGAATTCAGCGAAATTCTATCACATTTGTTCAATTTACGTCGCTCCTATTTCAGATAGCGTATTGGGCTAAGCGGCAATTCAAAGCGCATGAAATGGCGAGTAAAATGCACTATTAAACTTCTAGGGTAGGGCAATCAGAGACCCGACTAGATCATTTTACATTAAGGTTAATATAAGAATTCAGGGAAATTCTATCACATTTGTTCAATTTACGTCCCTCCTATTTCAAATAGCGTACTCGGATAGGCGGCATCTTAAAGCGCGTGGAATGGCGAGCAAAATGCAATATTAAACTTCTATGATAGGGCAATCAGAGACCCGATTAGATCATTTTATATTTTGGTTAATATAAGAATTCAGCGAAATTCTATTACATTTGTTCAATTTACGTCACTGATATTTCAGATGGCGTATTGGGCTAAGCGGCATCTCAAAGCGCAAGAAATGTGGAGTAAAATGCACTATTAAACTTCTAGGGTACGGCAAACAGAGACCCGATAAGATCATTTTATATTATGGTTAATTTAAGAATTCAGCGAAATTCTATCACATTTGTTCAATTTACGTCGCTCCTATTTCAGATAGCGTACTGGGCTAGGCGGCATCTCAAAGCGCGTGGAAGGGCGAGTAAAATGCACTACTAAACTTCTATGATAGGGCAATCAGAGACCCGATTAGATCATTTTATATTTTGGTTAATATAAGAATTCAGCGAAATTCTCTCACATTTGTTCAATTTACGTCGCTGATATTTCAGATAGCGTATTGGGCTAAGCGGCATCTTAAAGCGCATGAAATGGCGAGTAAAATGCACTATTGAACTTCTATGATAGGGCAATCAGAGACCTGATTAGATCATTTTATATTTTGGTTAATATAAGAATTCAGCGAAATTGTATCACTTTTGTTTAATTTACGTCGCTCCTATTTCAGATAGCGTAATGGGCTAAGCGGCATCTCAAAGCGCATGAAATGACGAGTGAAATGCACTATTAGACTTCTATGGTAGGGCGAACAGAGACCCGATTAGATCATTTTACATTAAGGTTCATATAAGAATTCAGGGAAATTCTATCACATATGTTCAACTTACGTCGCTCCTATTTCAGATAGCGCACTCGGCTAGGCGGTATCTTAAAGCGCGTGGAATGGCGAGTAAAATGCACTACTAAACTACTATGATAGAGCAATCAGAGACCCGATTAGGTCATTTTATATTTTGGTTAATATAAGAATTCAGCGAAATTCTATCACATTTGTTCAATTTACGTCGCTCCTATTAAAGATAGCGTATTGGGCTAAGCGGCATCTCAAAGCGCATAAAATGGCGAGTAAAATGCACTATTAAACTTCAATGGTAGGGCAAACAGAGACCCGATTAGATCATTTTATATTATGGTTAATTTAAGAATTCAGAAAAATTCTATCACATTTGTTCAATTTACGTCGTTCCTATTTCAGATAGCATATTGGGCTATGCGACATCTCAAAGCGCATGAAATGACGAGTAAAATGCACTATTAAACTTCTAGGGTAGGGCAAACAGAGACCCGTTTAGATCATTTTATATTACGGTTAATATAAGAATTTAGCGTAATTCTATCACATTTGTTCAATTTACGTCGCTCCTATTTCAGATAGCGTACTGGGCTAGGCGGCATCTCAAAGCGCGTGGAAGGGCGAGTAAAATGCACTACTAAACTTCTATGATAGAGCAATCAGAGACCCGATTAGATCATTTTATATTTTGGTTAATATAAGAATTCAGCGAAATTCTCTCACATTTGTTCAATTTACGTCGCTGATATTTCAGATAGCGTATTGGGCTAAGCGGCATCTTAAAGCGCATGAAATGGCGAGTAAAATGCACTGTTGAACTTCTATGATAGGGCAATCAGAGACCTGATTAGATCATTTTATATTTTGGTTAATATAAGAATTCAGCGAAATTGTATCACTTTTGTTTAATTTACGTCGCTCCTATTTCAGATAGCGTAATGGGCTAAGCGGCATCTCAAAGCGCATGAAATGACGAGTGAAATGCACTATTAGACTTCTATGGTAGGGCGAACAGAGACCCGATTAGATCATTTTACATTAAGGTTCATATAAGAATTCAGGGAAATTCTATCACATATGTTCAACTTACGTCGCTCCTATTTCAGATAGCGCACTCGGCTAGGCGGTATCTTAAAGCGCGTGGAATGGCGAGTAAAATGCACTACTAAACTACTATGATAGAGCAATCAGAGACCCGATTAGGTCATTTTATATTTTGGTTACTATAAGAATTCAGCGAAATTCTATCACATTTGTTCAATTTACGTCGCTCCTATTAAAGATAGCGTACTGGGCTAAGCGGCATCTGAAAGCGCATGAAATGGCGAGGAAAATGCACTGTTAAACTTCTAGGATAAGGCAAACAGAGACCCGATTAGATCATTTTATATTACGGTAAATATAAGAATTCAGCGTAATTCTGTCACATTTGTTCAACTTACGTAGCTCCTATTTCAGATAGCGTACTGGGCTAGGCGGCAACTTAAAGCGCGTGGAATGGCGAGTAAAATGCACCATTAAACTTCTATGGTAGGGCAATCAGAGAACCGATTAGATCATTTTATATTACGGTAAATATAAGAATTCAGCGTAATTCTGTCACATTTGTTCAACTTACGTAGCTCCTATTTCAGATAGCGTACTGGGCTAGGCGGCAACTTAAAGCGCGTGGAATGGCGAGTAAAATGCAGCATTAAACTTCTATGGTAGGGCAATCAGAGAACCGATTAGATCATTTTATATTACGGTAAATATATGAATTCAGCGAAATTCTATCACATTTGTTCAATTTACGTCGCTCCTATTTCAGATAGCGTAATGGGCTAAGCGGCATCTCAAAGCGCATTAAATGACGAGTGAAATGCACTATTAGACTTCTATGGTAGGGCGAACAGAGACCCGATTGGATCATTTTACATTAAGGTTAATATAAGAATTCAGGGAAATTCTATCACATTTGTTCCATTTACGTCGCTCCTATTTCAGATAGCGTATTGGGCTAAGCGGCATCTTAAAGCGCGTGGAATGGCGAGTAAAATGCACTATTACACTTCTAGGGTAGGGCAAACAGAGACCCAATTAGATCATTTTATATTATGGTTAATTTAAGAATTCAGCAAAATTCTATCACATTTGTTCAATTTACGTCGCTCCTATTTCAGATAGCGTACTGGGCTAGGCGGCATCTTAAAGCGCGTGGAAGGGTGAGTAAAATGCACTACTAATCTTCCATGATAGGGCAATCAGAGACCCGATTAGATCATTTTATATTTTGTTTTATATAAGATTTCAGGGAAATTCTATCACATTTGTTCAATTTACGTCGCTCCTATTTCAGATAGCATATTGGGCTAAGCGGCACCTCAAAGCGCATGAAATGGCGAGTGAAATGCAATATTAAACTTCTAGGGTAGGGCAAACAGAGACCCGATTAGATCATTTTATATTACGGTCAATTTAAGAATTCAGCATAATTCTTTCTCATTTCTTCAATTTACGTCGCTCCTATTTCAGATAGCTTATTGGTCTTAGCGGCATCTCGAAGCGCATGAAATGACAAGTGAAATGCACTATTAAACTTCTAGGGTAGGGCAAATAGAGACCCGATTAGATCATTTTATATTATGGTTAATGTAAGAATTCAGCGAAATTCTATCACATTTGTTCAATTTACGTCGCTCCTATTAAAGATAGCGTATTGGGCTAAGCGGCATCTGAAAGCGCATGAAAAGGCGAGTAAAATGCACTATTAAACTTCTAGGGTAGGGCAAACAGAGACCCGATTAGATCATTTTATATTATGATTAATTTAAGAAGTCAGCAAAATTCTATCACATTTGTTCAATTTACGTCGCTCCTATTTCAGATAGCGTATTGAGCTAAGCGGCATCTTAAAGCGCGTGGAAAGCCGACTAAAATGCACTGTTAAACTTCTATGATAGGGCAATCAGAGACCCGATTAGATCATTTTATATTTTGGTTAATATAAGAATTCACCGAAATTCTATCACATTTGTTTAATTTACGTCGCTCCTATTTCAGATAGCGTAATGGGCTAAGCGGCATCTCAAAGCGCATGAAATGACGAGTGAAATGCACTATTAGACATCTATGGTAGGGCGAACAGAGACCCGATTAGATCATTTTACAGTAAGGTTAATATAAGAATTCAGGGAAATTCTATCACATTTGTTCCATTTACGTCGCTCGTATTTCAGATAGCGTATTGGGCTAAGCGGCATCTTAAAGCGCGTGGAATGGCGAGTAAAATGCACTATTACACTTCTAGGGTAGGGCAAACAGAGGCCCGATTAGATCATTTTATATTATGGTTAATTAAAGAATTCACCGAAATTCTATCTCATTTGTTCAATTTACGTCGCTCCTATTTCAGATAGCGTATTGGGCTAAGCGGCATCTCAAAGCCCATGAAATGGCGATTAAAATGCGCTATTAAACTACTAGGGTAAGGCAAACAGATACCCGATTAGATCATTTTATATTACGGTTAATATAAGAATTCAGCGTAATTCTATCACATTTGTTCAACTTACGTCGCTCCTATTTCAGATAGCGTACAGGGCTAGGCGGCATCTTAAAGCGCGTGGAATGGCGAGTAAAATGCACTACTAAACTTCTAGGGTAGGGCAAACAGAGACCCGATTAGATCATTTTATATTATGGTTAATTTAAGAATTCAGCAAAATTCTATCACATTTGTTCAATTTACGTCGCTCCTATTTCAGATAGCGTACTGTGCTAGGCGGCATCCTAAAGCGCGCGGAATGGCGAGTAAAATGCACTATTAAACTTCTATGATAGGGCAATCAGAGACCCGATTAGATCATTTTATATTACGGTTAATATAAGAATTCAGCGTAATTCTATCACATTTGTTCAACTTACGTTGCTCCTATTTCAGATAGCGTACTGGGCTAGGTGGCATCTTAAAGCGCGTGGAATGGCGAGTAAAATGCACTACTAAACTACTATGATAGGGCAATCAGAGACCCGATTAGGTCAATTTATATTTTGGTTAATATAAGAATTCAGCGAAATTCTATCACATTTGTTCAATTTACGTCGCTCCTATTACAGATAGCTTATTGTGCTTAGCGGCATCTCAAAGCGCATGAAGTGACGAGTGAAATGCACTATTAAACTTCTGGGGTTGGTCGAAGAAAGACCCAATTAGATCATTTTACATTAAGGTTAATATAAGAAATCAGGGAAATTCTATCACATTTGTTCAATTTACGTCGCTCCTATTTCAGATAGCGTATTGGGCTAAGCGGCATCTCAAAGCGCATGAAATGGCGAATAAAATGAGCTATTAAACTTCCAGGCTAGGGCGAACAGAGACCCGATTAGATCATTTTACATTATGGTTAATAAAAGAATTCAGCGAAATTCTATCACATTTGTTCAACTTACGTCGCTCCTATTGCAGATAGCGTATTGGGCTAAGTGGCATCTCAAAGCGCATGAAATGGCGAGTAAAATGCACTATTAAACTTCTATGATAGGGCAATCAGAGACCAGATTAGATCATTTTATATTTTGTTTAATAAAAGAAATCAGCGAAATTCTATCACATTTGTTCAACTTACGTCGCTGATATTTCAGATAGCGTATTGGGCTATGCGGCATCGCAAAGCTCAAGAAATGGCGAGTAAAATGCACTCTTAAACTTCTATGATAGGGCAATCAGAGACCCGATTAGATCATTTTACATTTTATTTAATATAAGATTTCAAGGACATTCTATCACATTTGTTTAATTTACGTCACTGCTATTTCAGATAGCGTATTGGGCTAAGCGGCATCTCAAAGCGCATGAAATGTCGAATAAAATGCACTATTAAACTTCTAGGCGAGGGCGAACAGAGACCCGATTAGATCATTTTACATTTTGCTTAATAAAAGAATTCAGCGAAACTCTATCACATTTGCTCAATTTACGTCGCTCCTATTACAGATGGCTTATTGTGCTTAGCGGCATCTCAAAGCGCATGAAATGACGAGTGAAATGCACTATTAAACTTCTAGGGTAGGGCAAACAGAGAACCGATTAGATCATTTTATATTATGGTTAATTTAAGAATTCAGCAAAATTCTATCACATTTGTTCAATTTACGTCGTTCCTACTTCAGATAGCGTCCTGGGCTAAGCGGCATCTAATAGCGCATGAAATGGCGAGTATAATGCACTATTAAACTTCTAGGATAAGGCAAACAGAGACCCGATTGGATCATTTTATGTTATGGTTAATATAAGAATACAGTGTAATTCTATCACATTTGTTCAAGTTACGTCGCTCCTATTTCAGATAGCGTACAGGGCTAGGCGGCATCTTAAAGCGCGTGGAATGGCGAGTAAAATGCACTACTAAACTTCTATGATAGGGCAATCAGGCACTCGATTAGATCATTTTATATTTTGTTTAATATAAGATTTCAGGGAAATTCTATCTCATTTGTTCAATTTACGTCGCTCCTATTTCAGTTAGCGTATTCGGCTAAGCGGCATCTCAAAGAGCATGAAATGGCGAATAAAATGCACTAGTAAACATCTAGGCTAGGGCGAACAGAGACCCGATTAGATCATTTTACATTATGGTTAATAAAAGAATTCAGCGAAATTCTATCACATTTGTTCCTCTTACGTCGCTCGTATTTCAGATAGCGTATTGGGCTACGCGGCATCTCAAAGCGCATGAAATGGCGAGTAAAATGCACTATTAAACTTCTAGGGTAGGGCAAACAGAGTCCCGATAAGATCATTTTATATTATGGTTAATTTAAGAATTCAGCGAAATTCTATCACATTTGTTCAATTTACGTCGCTCCTATTTCAGATAGCGTATTGGGCTAAGCGGCATCTCAAAGCGCATGAAATGGCGAGTAAAATGCACTATTAAACTTCTAGGGTAGGGCAAACAGAGACGCGATAAGATCATTTTACATTATGGTTAATAAAAGAATTCGGCGAAATTCTATCACATTTGTTCAACTTACGTCGCTCCTATTTCAGATAGCGTACAGGGCTAGGCGGCATCTTAAAGCGCGTGGAAGGGCGAGTAAAATGCACTACTAAACTTCTAGGGTAGGGCAATCAGAGACCAGATTAGATCATTTTATATTTTGTTTAATAAAAGAAATCAGCGAAATTCTATCACATTTGTTCAATTTACGTCGCTCCTATTTCAGATAGCGTATTGGGCTAAGCGGCATCTCAAAGCGCATGAAATGGCGAGTAAAATGCACTATTAAACTTCTAGGGTAGGGCAAACAAAGACCCGATTAAATCATTTTATATTATGGTTAATTTAAGAATTCAGCGAAATTCTATCACATTTGTTCAATTTACGTAGCTCCTATTTCAGATAGCGTATTGGGCTAAGCGGCATCTCAAAGCGCATGAAATAGCGAATAAAATGAGCTATTAAACTTCTAGGCTAGGGCGAACAGAGACCCGATTAGATCATTTTACATTATGGTTAATAAAAGAATTCAGCGAAATTCTATTACATTTGTTCCATTTACGTCGCTCCTATTTCAGATAGCGTATTGGGCTAAGCGGCATCTTAAAGCGCGTGGAATGGCGAGTAAAATGCACTATTACACTTCTAGGTTAGGGCAAACAGAGGCCCGATTAGATCATTTTATATTACGGTTAATATAAGAATTCAGCGTAATTCTATCACATTTGTACAACTTACGTCGCTCCTATTTCAGATAGCGTACAGGGCTAGGCGGCATCTTAAAGCGCGTGGAAGGGCGAGTAAAATGCACTACTAAACTTCTAGGGTAGGGCAAACAGAGATCCGATTAGAACATTTTATATTATGGTTAATTTAAGAATTCAGAAAAATTCTATCACATTTGTTCAATTTACGTCGCTCCTATTTCAGACAGCGTATTGGGCTAAGCGGAATCTCAAAGCGCATGGAATGTCGAATAAAATGCACTATTATACTTCTAGGCTAGGGCGAACAGAGAGCTGATTAAATCATTTTACATTATGGTTAATAAAAGATTTCAGCGAATTTCTATCACATTTGTACAATTTACGTCGCTCCTATTTCAGATAGCGTATTGAGCTAAGCGGCATCTCAAAGCGCATGAAATGGCGAGTAAAATGCACTATTGAACTTCTATGATAGGGCAATCAGAGACCTGATTAGATCATTTTATATTTTGGTTAATATAAGAATTCAGCGAAATTGTATCACTTTTGTTTAATTTACGTCGCTCCTATTTCAGATAGCGTAATGGGCTAAGCGGCATCTCAAAGCGCATGATATGACGAGTGAAATGCACTATTAGACTTCTATGGTAGGGCGAACGGAGACCCGATTAGATCATTTTACATTAAGGTTAATATAAGAATTCAGGGAAATTCTATCACATTTGTTCCATTTACGTCGCTCCTATTTCAGATAGCGTATTGGGCTAAGCGGCATCTCAAAGCCCATGAAATGGCGATTAAAATGCGCTATTAAACTTCTAGGGTAAGGCAAACAGATACCCGATTAGATCATTTTATATTACGGTTAATATAAGAATTCAGCGTAATTCTACCACATTTGTTCAACTTACGTCGCTCCTATTTCAGATAGCGTACAGGGCTAGGCGGCATCTTAAAGCGCGTGGAATGGCGAGTAAAATGCACTACTAAACTTCTAGGGTAGGGCAAACAGAGACCCGATTAGATCATTTTATATTATGGTTAATTTAAGAATTCAGCAAAATTCTATCACATTTGTTCAATTTACGTCGCTCCTATTTCAGATAGCGTACTGGGCTAGGCGGCAGCTCAAAGCGCATGAAATGGCGAATAAAATGCACTATTAAACTTCTAGGCGAGGGCGAACAGAGACCCGATTAGATCATTTTACATTTTGGTTAATAAAAGAATTCAGCGAAATTCTATCACATTTGCTCAATTTACGTCGCTCCTATTACAGGTAGCTTGTTGTGCTTAGCGGCATCTCAAAGCGCATGAAGTGACGAGTGAAATGCACTATTAAACTTCTAGGGTTGGTCGAAGAAAGACCCGATTAGATCATTTTATATTAACGTTAATATAAGAATTCAGGGAAATTCTATCACATTTGTTCAATTTACGTCGCTCCTATTTCAGATAGCGTATTGGGCTAAGCGGCATCTCAAAGCGCATGAAATAGCGAATAAAATGAGCTATTAAACTTCTAGGCTAGGGCGAACAGAGACCCGATTAGATCATTTTACATTATGGTTAATAAAAGAATTCAGCGAAATTCTATCACATTTGTTCAACTTACGTCGCTCCTATTGCAGATAGCGTATTGGGCTAAGTGGCATCTCAAAGCGCATGAAATGGCGAGTAAAATGCACTATTAAACTTCTATGATAGGGCAATCAGAGACCCGATTAGATCATTTTATATTTTGTTTAATAAAAGAATTCAGCGAAATTCTATCACATTTGTTCAACTTACGTCGCTGATATTTCAGATAGCGTATTGGGCTATGCGGCATCGCAAAGCGCAAGAAATGGCGAGTAAAATGCACTCTTGAACTTCTATGATAGGGCAATCAGAGACCCGATTAGATCATTTTACATTTTGTTTAATATAAGATTTCAGGGACATTCTATCACATTTGTTTAATTTACGTCGCTGCTATTTCAGATAGCGTATTGGGCTAAGCGGCATCTCAAAGCGCATGAAATGGCGAGTAAAATGCACTATTAAACTTCTAGGGTAGGGCAAACAGAGACCCGATTAGATCATTTTATATTATGGTTAATTTAAGAATTCAGCGAAATTCTATCACATTTGTTCAATTTACGTCGCTCCTATTTCAGATAGCGTATTGGGCTAAGCGGCATCTCAAAGCGCATGAAATGGCGAGTAAAATGCACTAGTAAACTTCTAGGATAAGGCAAACAGAGACCCGATTAGATCATTTTATATTGCGGTTAATATAAGAATTCAGCGTAACTCTGACACATTTGTTCAACTTACGTAGCTCCTATTTCAGATAGCGTACTGGGCTAGGCGGCATCTTAAAGCGCGTGGAATGGCGGGTAAAATGCACTATTGAACTTCTATGATAGGGCAATCAGAGACCCGATTAGATCATTTTATGTTTTGGTTAATATAAGAATTCAGCGAAATTCTATCACATTTGTTCAATTTACGTCGCTCCTATTTCAGATAGCGTACTGGGCTAGGCGGCAGCTCAAAGCGCATGAAATGGCGAATAAAATGCACTATTAAACTTCTAGGCGAGGGCGAACAGAGACCCGATTAGATCATTTTACATTTTGGTTAATAAAAGAATTCAGCGAAATTCTATCACATTTGCTCAATTTACGTCGCTCCTATTACAGGTAGCTTGTTGTGCTTAGCGGCATCTCAAAGCGCATGAAGTGACGAGTGAAATGCACTATTAAACTTCTAGGGTTGGTCGAAGAAAGACCCGATTAGATCATTTTATATTAACGTTAATATAAGAATTCAGGGAAATTCTATCACATTTGTTCAATTTACGTCGCTCCTATTTCAGATAGCGTATTGGGCTAAGCGGCATCTCAAAGCGCATGAAATAGCGAATAAAATGAGCTATTAAACTTCTAGGCTAGGGCGAACAGAGACCCGATTAGATCATTTTACATTATGGTTAATAAAAGAATTCAGCGAAATTCTATCACATTTGTTCAACTTACGTCGCTCCTATTGCAGATAGCGTATTGGGCTAAGTGGCATCTCAAAGCGCATGAAATGGCGAGTAAAATGCACTATTAAACTTCTATGATAGGGCAATCAGAGACCCGATTAGATCATTTTATATTTTGTTTAATAAAAGAATTCAGCGAAATTCTATCACATTTGTTCAACTTACGTCGCTGATATTTCAGATAGCGTATTGGGCTATGCGGCATCGCAAAGCGCAAGAAATGGCGAGTAAAATGCACTCTTAAACTTCTATGATAGGGCAATCAGAGACCCGATTAGATCATTTTACATTTTGTTTAATATAAGATTTCAGGGACATTCTATCACATTTGTTTAATTTACGTCGCTGCTATTTCAGATAGCGTATTGGGCTAAGCGGCATCTCAAAGCGCATGAAATGGCGAGTAAAATGCACTATTAAACTTCTAGGGTAGGGCAAACAGAGACCCGATTAGATCATTTTATATTATGGTTAATTTAAGAATTCAGCGAAATTCTATCACATTTGTTCAATTTACGTCGCTCCTATTTCAGATAGCGTATTGGGCTAAGCGGCATCTCAAAGCGCATGAAATGGCGAGTAAAATGCACTAGTAAACTTCTAGGATAAGGCAAACAGAGACCCGATTAGATCATTTTATATTGCGGTTAATATAAGAATTCAGCGTAACTCTGACACATTTGTTCAACTTACGTAGCTCCTATTTCAGATAGCGTACTGGGCTAGGCGGCATCTTAAAGCGCGTGGAATGGCGGGTAAAATGCACTATTGAACTTCTATGATAGGGCAATCAGAGACCCGATTAGATCATTTTATGTTTTGGTTAATATAAGAATTCAGCGAAATTCTATCACATTTGTTCAATTTACGTCGCTCCTATTTCAGATAGCGTATTGGGGTAAGCTGCATCTCAAAGCGCAAGACATGGCAAGTAAAATGCACTACTAAACTTCTAGGGTAGGCAAACAGAGACCCGATTAGATCATTTTATATTGCGGTTAATATAAGAATTCAGCGTAACTCTGTCACATTTGTTCAACTTACGTAGCTCCTATTTCAGATAGCGCCCTGGGCTAGGCGGCATCTTAAAGCGCGTGGAATGGCGAGTAAAATGCACTATTAAACTTCTAGGGTAAGGCAAACAGAGACCCGATTAGATCATTTTATCTTGCGGTTAATATAAGAATTCAGCGTAACTCTGTCACATTTGTTCAACTTACGTGGCTCCTATTTCATATAGCGTCCTGGGCTAGGCGGCATCTTAAAGCGCGTGGAATGGCGAGTAAAATGCACTATTATACTTCTATGATAGGGCAATCAGAGACCAGATTAGATCATTTTATGTTTTGGTTAATATAAGAATTCAGCGAAATTCTATCACATTTGTTCAATTTACGTCGCACCTATTTCAGATAGCGTATTGGGCTAAGCGGCATCTCAAAGCGCATAAAATGGCGAGTAAAATGCACTATTAAACTTCAATGGTAGGGCAAACAGAGACCCGATTAGATCATTTTATATTATGGTTAATTTAAGAATTCTGCGAAATTCTATCACATTTGTTCAATTTACGTCGCTCCTATTTCAGATAGCGTATTGGGCTAAGCGGCATCTCAAAGCGCCAGAAATGCCGAGTAAAATGCACTATTATACTTCTAGGCTAGGGCGAACAGAGACCCGATTAGATCATTTTATATTACGGTTAATATAAGAATTCAGCGTAATTCTGTCACATTTGTTCAACTTACGTAGCTCCTATTTCAGATAGCGTACTGGGCTAGGCGGCATCTTAAAGCGCGTGGAATGGCGAGTAAAATGCACTATTAAACTTCTATGATAGGGCTATCAGAGCCCCGATTAGATCATTTTATATTTTGGTTAATATAAGAATTCAGCGAAATTCTATCACATTTGTTCAATTTACGTCGCTCCTATTTCAGATAGCGTACTGGGCTAAGCGGCGTCTCAAAGCACATGAAATGGCGAGTAAAATGCACTATTAAACTTCTAGGGTAAGGCAAACAGAGACCCGATTAGATCATTTTATCTTGCGGTTAATATAAGAATTCAGCGTAACTCTGTCACATTTGTTCAACTTACGTGGCTCCTATTTCATATAGCGTCCTGGGCTAGGCGGCATCTTAAAGCGCGTGGAATGGCGAGTAAAATGCACTATTATACTTCTATGATAGGGCAATCAGAGACCAGATTAGATCATTTTATGTTTTGGTTAATATAAGAATTCAGCGAAATTCTATCACATTTGTTCAATTTACGTCGCACCTATTTCAGATAGCGTATTGGGCTAAGCGGCATCTCAAAGCGCATAAAATGGCGAGTAAAATGCACTATTAAACTTCAATGGTAGGGCAAACAGAGACCCGATTAGATCATTTTATATTATGGTTAATTTAAGAATTCAGAAAAATTCTATCACATTTGTTCAATTTACGTCGTTCCTATTTCAGATAGCGTATTGGGCTATGCGACATCTCAAAGCGCATGAAATGACGAGTGAAATGCACTATTAGACATCTATGGTAGGGCGAACAGAGACCCGATTAGATCATTTTACATTAAGGTTAATATAAGAATTCAGGGAAATTCTATCACATTTGTTCCATTTACGTCGCTCGTATTTCAGATAGCGTATTGGGCTAAGCGGCATCTTAAAGCGCGTGGAATGGCGAGTAAAATGCACTATTACACTTCTAGGGTAGGGCAAACAGAGGCCCGATTAGATCATTTTATATTATGGTTAATTAAAGAATTCACCGAAATTCTATCTCATTTGTTCAATTTACGTCGCTCCTATTTCAGATAGCGTATTGGGCTAAGCGGCATCTCAAAGCCCATGAAATGGCGATTAAAATGCGCTATTAAACTACTAGGGTAAGGCAAACAGATACCCGATTAGCTCATTTTATATTATGATTAATTTAAGAAGTCAGCAAAATTCTATCACATTTGTACAATTTACGTCGTTCCTACTTCAGATAGCGTACTGGGCTAGGCGGCATCTTAAAGCGCGTGGAAAGGCGAGTAAAATGCACTGTCAAACTTCTATGATAGGGCAATCGGAGACCCGATTAGATCATTTTATATTTTGGTTAATATAAGAATTCACCGAAATTCTATCACATTTGTTCAATTTACGTCGCTCCTATTTCAGACAGCGTATTGGGCTAAGCGGAATCTCAAAGCGCATGGAATGTCGAATAAAATGCACTATTATACTTCTAGGCTAGGGCGAACAGAGAGCTGATTAAA
>CAKAJE020001352.1:0-33758 GCA_916610135.2 Macropis europaea
GATTTTACTCGCCATTCCACGCGCTTTAAGATGCCGCTTAGCCCAATACGCTATCTGAAATACGAGCGACGTAAATTGAACAAATGTGATAGAATTTCCCTGAATTCTTATATTAACCTTAATGTAAAATGATCTAATCGGGTCTCTGTTCGCCCCACCATAGAAGTCTAATAGTGCATTTCACTCGTCATTTCATGCGCTTTGAGATGCCGCTCTGCCCAATACGCTATCTGAAATAGGAGCGACGTAAATTGAACAAATGTGATAGAATTTCGCTGAATTCTTTTATTAACGATAATGTAAAATGATCTGATCGGGTGTCTGTTCGCCCTAGCCTAGAAGTTTAATAGTGCATTTTATTCGCCATTTCAAGCGCTTTGAGATGCCGCTTAGCCGAATACGCTATCTGAAATAGGAGCGACGTAAATTGAACAAATGTGATAGAATTTCGCTGAAATCTTATATTAAACAAAATATAAAATGATCTGATCGGGTCTCTGTTTGCCCTACCCTAGAAGTTTAATAGTGCATTTTACTCGCCATTTCATGCGCTTTGAGATGCCGCTTAGCCCAATGCGCTATCTGAAATAGGGGCGACGTAAATAGAACGAATGTGATAGAATTTCGCTGAATTCTTATATTAACCAAAATATAAAATGATCTAATCGGGTCTCTGATTGCCCTATCATAGAAGATTAATAGTGCATTTTACTCGCCACTCCACGCGCTTTAGGATGCCGCCTAGCCCAGTACGCTATCCGAAATAGGAGCGACGTCAATTGAACAAATGTGATAGAATTTTGCTGAATTCTTAAATTAACCATAATATAAAATGATCTAATCGTGTCTCTGTTTGCCGTACCCTAGAAGTTTAATAGTGCATTTTACTCTCCATTTCATGCGCTTTGAGATGCCGCTTAGCCCAATACGCTATCTGAAATAGGAGCGACGTAAATTGAACAAATGTGATAGAATTTCGCTGAATTCTTATATTAACCAAAATATAAAATGATCTAATCGGGTCTCTGTTTTCCCTACCCTAGAAGTTTAATAGTGCTTTTTCCTCGAAATTTCATGCGCTTTGAGATGCCGCATAGCCCAATACGCTATCTGAAATAGGAGCGACGTAAATTGTACAAATGTGATAGAATTACGCTGAATTCTTATATTAACCGCAATATAAAATGATGTAATCGGGTATCTGTTCGCCTTACCCTAGAAGTTTAATAGTGCATTTCACTCGTCATTTCATGCGCTTTGAGATGCCGCTCTGCCCAATACGCTATCTGAAATAGGAGCGACGTAAATTGAACAAATGTGATAGAATTTCGCTGAATTCTTTTATTAACGATAATGTAAAATGATCTAATCGGGTCTCTGTTTGCCTTACCCTAGAAGTTTTATATTGCGTTTTACTCGCCATTTGATGCGCTTTGAGATGCCCCTTAGCCCGTTACGCTATCTGAAATAGGAGCGACGTAAACTGAACAAATGTGATAGAATTTCGGTGAATTATTAAATTAACCATAATATAAAATGATCTAATCGGGTCTCTGTTTGCCCTACCCTAGAAGTTTAGTAGTGTATTTCACTCGCCCTTCCACGCGCTTTATGATGCCGCCTAGCCCAGTACGCTATCCGAAATAGGAGCGACGTAAGTTGAACAAATGTGATAGAATTTCCCTGAATTCTTATATTAACCTTAATGTAAAATGATCTAATCGGGTCTCTGTTCGCCACACCATAGAAGTGTAATAGTGCATTTTACTCGCCATTTCATGCGCTTTGAGATGCCGCTTATCCCAATACGCTATCTGAAATATGAGCGACGTAAATTGAACAAATGCGATAGAATTTCACTGAATTCTTATATTAATCATAATGAAAAATGATCTAATCGGGTCTCTGTTCGCCCTACCCTAGAAGTTTAATAGTGCATTTTACTCGCCATTCCACGCGCTTTAAGATGCCGCTTAGCCCAATACGCTATCTGAAATACGAGCGACGTAAATTGAACAAATGTGATAGAATTTCCCTGAATTCTTATATTAACCTTAATGTAAAATGATCTAATCGGGTCTCTGTTCGCCCCACCATAGAAGTCTAATAGTGCATTTCACTCGTCATTTCATTCGCTTTGAGATGCCGCTCTGCCCAATACGCTATCTGAAATAGGAGCGACGTAAATTGAACAAATGTGATAGAATTTCGCTGAATTCTTTTATTAACGATAATGTAAAATGATCTGATCGGGTGTCTGTTCGCCCTAGCCTAGAAGTTTAATAGTGCATTTTATTCGCCATTTCAAGCGCTTTAAGATGCCGCCAAGCCCAGTACGCTATCTGAAATAGGAGCGACGTAAATTGAACAAATGTGTTAGAATTTCGCTGACTTCTTAAATTAACCATAATATAAAATGATCTAATCGGGTCTCTGTTTGCCCTTCCCTAGAAGTTTATTAGTGCATTTTACTCGCCACTTCTTCCGCTTTGAGATGCCGCTTATCCCAATACGCTATCTGAAATATGAGCGACGTAAATTGAACAAATGCGATAGAATATCACTGAATTCTTATATTAATCATAATGAAAAATGATCTAATCGGGTCTCTGTTCGCCCTACCCTAGAAGTTTAATAGTGCATATTACTCGCCATTCCACGCGCTTTAAGATGCCGCTTAGCCCAATACGCTATCTGAAATAGGAGCGACGTAAATTGAACAAATGTGATAGAATTTCGCTGAATACTTATATTAACCAAAATATAAAATGATCTAATCGGGTCTCGGATTGCCCTATCATAGAAGTTTAATGGTGCATTTTACACGCCATTCCAGGCGCTTTAAGATGCCGCCTAGCCCAGTACGCTATCTGAAATAGGAGCCACGTAAATTGAACAAATGTGATAGAATTTCCCTGAATTCTTATATTAACCGTAATATAAAATGATCTAATCGGGTCTCTGTTTGCACTACCCTAGAAGTTTAACAGTTCATTTTACACGCCCTTTCATGCGCTTTGGGATGCCGCTTAGCCCAATAAGCTATCTGAAATAGGAGCGACGTAAATTGAACAAATGTGATAGAATTCCGCTGAATTCTTGTATTAAGCAAAATATAAAATGATCTAATCGGGTCTCTGCTTGCCCTATCAGAGAAGTTTAATAGTGCATTTCAAGCGCCATTCCACGCGCTTTAAGATGCCGCTTAGTCCAATACGCTATCTGAAATAGGAGCGACGTAAATTGAACAAATGTGATAGAATTTCCCTGAAATCTTATATTAAACAAAATATAAAATGATCTAATCCGGTCTCTGTTTGCCTTATCCTAGAAGTTTAATAGTGCATTTTACTCCCCATTTCATGCGCTTTGAAATGCCGCTTAGCCCAATACGCTATCTGAATTAGGAGCGACGTAAATTGAACAAGTGTGATAGAATTTCGCAGAATTCTTAAATTAACCATGATATAAAATGATCTAATCGGGTCTCTGTTGGCCCTACCGTAGAACTTTAATAGTGCATTTCACTCGTCATTTCATGCGCTTTGAGATGCCGCTTAGCCCAATACGCTATCTGAAATAGGAGCGACGTAAATTGAAAAAATGTGATAGAATTTCCGTGAATTCTTATATTAACCTTAATGTAAAATGATCTAATCGGGTCTCTGTTCGCCCTACCATAGAAGTCTAATAGTGCATTTCACTCGCCATTTCATGCGCTTTGAGATGCCGCTTAGCCCAATACGCTGTCTGAAATAGGAGCGAGGTAAGTTGAACAAATGTGATAGAATTTCGCTGAATTCTTTTATTAACGATAATGTAAAATGATCTGATCAGGTGTCTGTTCGCCCTAGCCCAGAAGTTTAATAGTGCACTTTATTCGCCATTTCAAGCGCTTTGAGATGCCGCTTAGCCGAATACGCTCTCTGAAATAGGAGCGACGTAAATTGAACAAATGTGATAGAATTTCGCTGAATTCTTATATTTACCAAAATGTAAAATGGTCTAATCGGGTCTCTGTTTGCCCTACCCAAGAAGTTTAATAGTGCATTTTACTCGCCATTTCATGCGCTTTGAGATGCCGCTTAGCCCAATACGCTATCTGAAAAAGGAGCGACGTAAATTGAACAAATGTGATAGAATTTCGCTGAATTCTTATATTAACAAAAATATAAAATGATCTAATCGGGTCTCTGTTCGCCCTAGCCGAGAAGTTTAATAGTGCACTTTAGTCGCCATTCCACGCGCTTTAAGATGCCGCCCAGCCCAGTACGCTATCTGAAATAGGAGCGACATAAATTGAACAAATGGGATAGAATTTCGCTTAATTCTTATATTAACCAAAATATAAAATGATCTAATCGGGTCTCTGATTGCCCTGTCACAGAAGATTAGTAGTGCATTGTACTCACCATTCCACGTGCTTTAAGATGCCGCCTAGCCCAGTACGCTATCTGAAATAGGAGCGACGTAACTTGAACAAATGTGACAGAATTACGCTGCATTCTTATATTAACCGTAATATAAAATGATCTAATCGGGTCCCTGTTTGCCTTATCCTAGAAGTTTATTATCGCATTTTACTCGCCATTTCATGCGGTTTGAGAGGCCGCTTAGCCCAATACGCTATCTGAAATAGGAGCGACGTAAATTGAACAAATGTGATAGATTTTCGCTGAATTCTTAAATTAACCATAATATAAAATGATCTAATCGGGTCTCTGTTCGCCCTACCCTAGAAGATTAATAGTGCATTTCACTCGTCATTTCATGCGCTTTGAGATGCCGCTTAGCACAATATGCTATCTGAAATAGGAGCGACGTAAATTGAAAAAATGTGATAGAATTTCCGTGAATTCTTATATTAACCTTAATGTAAAATGATCTAATCGGGTCTCTGTTCGCCCTACCATAGAAGTCTAATAGTGCATTTCACTCGCCATTTCATGCGCTTTGAGATGCCGCTTAGCCCAATACGCTATCTGAAATAGGAGCGAGGTAAGTTGAACAAATGTGATAGAATTTCGCTGAATTCTTTTATTAACGATAGTGTAAAATGATCTGATCGGGTCTCTGTTCGCCCTAGCCTAGAAGTTTAATAGTGCATTTTATTCGCCATTTCATGCGCTTTGAGATGCCGCTCAGCCGAATACGTCATCTGAAATAGGAGCGACGTAAATTGAACAAATGTGCTAGAATTTCCCAGAAATCTTATATTAAACAAAATATAAAATGATCTAATCGTGTCTCTGTTTGCCCTACCCTACGAGTTTAATAGTGCATTTCACTCGCCATTTCATGCGCTTTGAGATGACGCTTCGCCCAATACGCTATCTGAAATAGGAGCGACGTAAATTGAGCAAATGTGATAGAATTACGCTGAATGCTTATATTAACCGTAATATAAAATGATCTAATCGGGTCTCTGTTTGCCTTACCGAAGAAGTTTAATAGTGCATTTCACTCGTCATTTCATGCGCTTTGAGATGCCGCTTAGCCCAATACGCTATCTGAAATAGGAGCGACGTAAATTGAACAAATGTGATAGAATTTTGCTGAATTCTTAAATTAACCATAACATAAAATGATCTAATCGGGTCTCTGTTTGCCCTACCCTAGAAGTTTAATAGTGCATTTTACTCGCCATTTCATGCGCTTTGAGATGCCGCTTAGCCCAATACGCTATCTAAAATAGGAGCGACGTAAGTTGAACAAATGTGATAGAATTACGCTGAATTCTTATATTAACCGTAATATAAAATGATCTAATCGGGTCTCTGTTTGCCTTATCCTAGAAGTTTAGTATTGCATTTTACTCGCCATTTCAAGCGCTTTGAGATGCCTCTTAGCCCAATACGCTATCTGAAATAGGAGCGACGTAAATTGAACAAATGTGATAGAATTTCGCTGAATTCTTAAATTAACTATAATATAAAATGATCTAATCGGGTCACTGATTGCCCTATCATAGAAGTTTAATAGTGCATTTTACTCGCCATACCACGCGGTTTAAGTTGCCGCCTAGCCCAGTACGCTATCTGAAATTGGAGCGGCGTAAATTGAACAAATGTGATAGAATTTTGCTGAATTCTTAAATTAACCATAACATAAAATGATCTAATCGGGTCTCTCTTTGCCTTACCCTAGAAGTTTAATAGTGCATTTCACTCGTCATTTCATGCGCTTTGCGATGCCGCTTAGCCCACTACGCTATCTGAAATAGGAGCGACGTAAATTGAAACAAATGTGATAGAATTTCCGTGAATTCTTATATTAATCTTAATGTAAAATGATCTAATCGGGTCTCTGTTCGCCCTACCATAGAGGTCTAATGGTGCATTTTACTCGCCCTTTCATGCGCTTTGAGATGCCGCTTAGCCCAATACGCTATTTGAAATAGGAGCGACGTAAATTGAACAAATGTGATAGAATTTCGCTGAATTCTTAAATTAACTATAATATAAAATGATCTAATCGGGTCACTGATTGCCCTATCATAGAAGTTTAATAGTGCATTTTACTCGCCATTCCACGCGCTTTAAGTTGCCGCCTAGCCGAGTACGCTATCTGAAATAGGAGCGACGTAAATTGAACAAATGTGATAGAATTTTGCTGAATTCTTAAATTAACCATAACATAAAATTATCTAATCGGGTCTCTGTTTGCCCTACCCTAGAAGTTTAATAGTGCATTTAACTCGCCATTTCATGCGCTTTGAGATGCCGCTTAGCCCAATACGCTATCTAAAATAGGAGCGACGTAAGTTGAACAAATGTGATAGAATTACGCTGAATTCTTATATTAACCGTAATATAAAATGATCTAATCGGGTCTCTGTTTGCCTTATCCTAGAAGTTTAGTATTGCATTTTACTCGCCATTTCAAGCGCTTTGAGATGCCTCTTAGCCCAATACGCTATCTGAAATAGGAGCGACGTAAATTGAACAAATGTGATAGAATTTCGCTGATTTCTTATAATAACCAAAATATAAAATGATCTAATCGGGTCTCGGATTGCCCTATCATAGAAGTTTAATGGTGCATTTTACACGCCATTCCAGGCGCTTTAAGATGCCGCCTAGCCCAGTACGCTATCTGAAATAGGAGCGACGTAAATTGAACAAATGTGATAGAATTTTGCTGAATTCTTAAATTAACCATAACATAAAATGATCTAATCGGGTCTCTGTTTGCCCTACCCTAGAAGTTTAATAGTGCATTTTACTCGCCATTTCATGCGCTTTGAGATGCCGCTTAGCCCAATACGCTATCTAAAATAGGAGCGACGTAAGTTGAACAAATGTGATAGAATTACGCTGCATTCTTATATTAACCGTAATATAAAATGATCTAATCGGGTCTCTGTTTGCCTTATCCTAGAAGTTTAGTATTGCATTTTACTCGCCATTTCAAGCGCTTTGAGATGCCTCTTAGCCCAATACGCTATCTGAAATAGGAGCGACGTAAATTGAACAAATGTGATAGAATTTCGCTGAATTCTTAAATTAACTATAATATAAAATGATCTAATCGGGTCACTGATTGCCCTATCATAGAAGTTTAATAGTGCATTTTACTCGCCATACCACGCGGTTTAAGTTGCCGCCTAGCCCAGTACGCTATCTGAAATTGGAGCGGCGTAAATTGAACAAATGTGATAGAATTTTGCTGAATTCTTAAATTAACCATAACATAAAATGATCTAATCGGGTCTCTCTTTGCCTTACCCTAGAAGTTTAATAGTGCATTTCACTCGTCATTTCATGCGCTTTGCGATGCCGCTTAGCCCACTACGCTATCTGAAATAGGAGCGACGTAAATTGAAACAAATGTGATAGAATTTCCGTGAATTCTTATATTAATCTTAATGTAAAATGATCTAATCGGGTCTCTGTTCGCCCTACCATAGAGGTCTAATGGTGCATTTTACTCGCCCTTTCATGCGCTTTGAGATGCCGCTTAGCCCAATACGCTATTTGAAATAGGAGCG
Organism: Macropis europaea; assembly: GCA_916610135.2. NCBI lineage: Eukaryota > Metazoa > Arthropoda > Insecta > Hymenoptera > Melittidae > Macropis > Macropis europaea. Next base: position 7,991 of record CAKAJE020001352.1, read on the forward strand.
ACGTAAATTGAACAAATGTGATAGAATTTCGCTGAATTCTTAAATTAACTATAATATAAAATGATCTAATCGGGTCACTGATTGCCCTATCATAGAAGTTTAATAGTGCATTTTACTCGCCATTCCACGCGGTTTAAGTTGCCGCCTAGCCGAGTACGCTATCTGAAATAGGAGCGACGTAAATTGAACAAATGTGATAGAATTTTGCTGAATTCTTAAATTAACCATAACATAAAATTATCTAATCGGGTCTCTGTTTGCCCTACCCTAGAAGTTTAATAGTGCATTTAACTCGCCATTTCATGCGCTTTGAGATGCCGCTTAGCCCAATACGCTATCTAAAATAGGAGCGACGTAAGTTGAACAAATGTGATAGAATTACGCTGAATTCTTATATTAACCGTAATATAAAATGATCTAATCGGGTCTCTGTTTGCCTTATCCTAGAAGTTTAGTATTGCATTTTACTCGCCATTTCAAGCGCTTTGAGATGCCTCTTAGCCCAATACGCTATCTGAAATAGGAGCGACGTAAATTGAACAAATGTGATAGAATTTCGCTGAATTCTTAAATTAACTATAATATAAAATGATCTAATCGGGTCACTGATTGCCCTATCATAGAAGTTTAATAGTGCATTTTACTCGCCATACCACGCGGTTTAAGTTGCCGCCTAGCCCAGTACGCTATCTGAAATTGGAGCGGCGTAAATTGAACAAATGTGATAGAATTTTGCTGAATTCTTAAATTAACCATAACATAAAATGATCTAATCGGGTCTCTGTTTGCCTTACCCTAGAAGTTTAATAGTGCATTTCACTCGTCATTTCATGCGCTTTGCGATGCCGCTTAGCCCACTACGCTATCTGAAATAGGAGCGACGTAAATTGAAACAAATGTGATAGAATTTCCGTGAATTCTTATATTAATCTTAATGTAAAATGATCTAATCGGGTCTCTGTTCGCCCTACCATAGAGGTCTAATGGTGCATTTTACTCGCCCTTTCATGCGCTTTGAGATGCCGCTTAGCCCAATACGCTATTTGAAATAGGAGCGACGTAAATTGAACAAATGTGATAGAATTTCGCTGAATTCTTAAATTAACTATAATATAAAATGATCTAATCGGGTCACTGATTGCCCTATCATAGAAGTTTAATAGTGCATTTTACTCGCCATTCCACGCGGTTTAAGTTGCCGCCTAGCCGAGTACGCTATCTGAAATAGGAGCGACGTAAATTGAACAAATGTGATAGAATTTTGCTGAATTCTTAAATTAACCATAACATAAAATTATCTAATCGGGTCTCTGTTTGCCCTACCCTAGAAGTTTAATAGTGCATTTAACTCGCCATTTCATGCGCTTTGAGATGCCGCTTAGCCCAATACGCTATCTAAAATAGGAGCGACGTAAGTTGAACAAATGTGATAGAATTACGCTGAATTCTTATATTAACCGTAATATAAAATGATCTAATCGGGTCTCTGTTTGCCTTATCCTAGAAGTTTAGTATTGCATTTTACTCGCCATTTCAAGCGCTTTGAGATGCCTCTTAGCCCAATACGCTATCTGAAATAGGAGCGACGTAAATTGAACAAATGTGATAGAATTTCGCTGATTTCTTATAATAACCAAAATATAAAATGATCTAATCGGGTCTCGGATTGCCCTATCATAGAAGTTTAATGGTGCATTTTACACGCCATTCCAGGCGCTTTAAGATGCCGCCTAGCCCAGTACGCTATCTGAAATAGGAGCGACGTAAATTGAACAAATGTGATAGAATTTTGCTGAATTCTTAAATTAACCATAATATAAAATGGTATAATCGGGTCTCTGTTTGCCCTACCCTGGAAATTTAATAGTGCCTTTTACTCGCCATTTCATGCGCTTTGAGATGCCGCTTAGCCCAATACGCTATCTGTAATTGGAGCGACGTAAATTGAACAAATGTGATAGAATTTCCCTGAATTCTTATATTAACCTTAATGTAAAATGATCTAATCGGGTCTCTGTTCGCCCTACCCTAGAAGTTTAATAGTGCATTTCACTCGTCATTTCATGCGCTTTGAGATGCCGCGTAGCCCAATACGCTATCTGAAATAGGAGCGACGTAAATTGAACAAATGTGATAGAATTTCGCTGATTTCTTATAATAACCAAAATATAAAATGATCTAATCGGGTCTCTGTTCGCACTACCCTAGAAGTTTAACAGTTCATTTTACACGCCCTTTCATGCGCTTTGGGACGCCGCTTAGCCCAATAAGCTATCTGAAATAGGAGCGACGTAAATTGAACAAATGTGATAGAATTTCGCTGAATTCTTGTATTAAGCAAAATATAAAATGATCTAATCGGGTCTCTGATTGCCCTATCAGAGAAGTTTAATAGTGCATTTCAAGCGCCATTCCACGCGCTTTAAGATGCCGCTTAGTCCAATACGCTATCTGAAATAGGAGCGACGTAAATTGAACAAATGTGATAGAATTTCCCTGAAATCTTATATTAAACAAAATATAAAATGATCTAATCCGGTCTCTGTTTGCCTTATCCTAGAAGTTTAATAGTGCATTTTACTCCCCATTTCATGCGCTTTGAAATGCCGCTTAGCCCAATACGCTATCTGAATTAGGAGCGACGTAACTTGAACAAGTGTGATAGAATTTCGCAGAATTCTTAAATTAACCATGATATAAAATGATCTAATCGGGTCTCTGTTTGCCCTACCCTAGAAGTTTAATAGTGCATTTTACTCGCCATTTCATGCGCTTTGAGAGGCCGCTTAGCCCAATACGCTATCTGAAATAGGAGCGACGTAAATTGAACAAATGTGATAGATTTTCGCTGAATTCTCAAATTAACCATAATATAAAATGATCTAATCGGGTCTCTGTTGGCCCTACCGTAGAAGTTTAATAGTGCATTTCACTCGTCATTTCATGCGCTTTGAGATGCCGCTTAGCCCAATACGCTATCTGAAATAGGAGCGACGTAAATTGAAAAAATGTGATAGAATTTCCGTGAATTCTTATATTAACCTTAATGTAAAATGATCTAATCGGGTCTCTGTTCGCCCTACCATAGAAGTCTAATAGTGCATTTCACTCGCCATTTCATGCGCTTTGAGATGCCGCTTAGCCCAATACGCTGTCTGAAATAGGAGCGAGGTAAGTTGAACAAATGTGATAGAATTTCGCTGAATTCTTTTATTAACGATAATGTAAAATGATCTGATCAGGTGTCTGTTCGCCCTAGCCCAGAAGTTTAATAGTGCACTTTATTCGCCATTTCAAGCGCTTTGAGATGCCGCTTAGCCGAATACGCTCTCTGAAATAGGAGCGACGTAAATTGAACAAATGTGATAGAATTTCGCTGAATTCTTATATTTACCAAAATGTAAAATGGTCTAATCGGGTCTCTGTTTGCCCTACCCAAGAAGTTTAATAGTGCATTTTACTCGCCATTTCATGCGCTTTGAGATGCCGCTTAGCCCAATACGCTATATGAAATAGGAGCGACGTAAATTGAACAAATGTGATAGAATTTCGCTGAATTCTTTTATTAACGATAGTGTAAAATGATCTAATCTGGTCTCTGTTTGCCCTACTCTAGAAGTTTAATAGTGCATTTACTCGCCATTTCATGCGCTTTGAGATGCCGCTTAGCCCAATACGCTATCTGAAAAAGGAGCGACGTAAATTGAACAAATGTGATAGAATTTCGCTGAATTCTTATATTAACCAAAATATAAAATGATCTAATCGGGTCTCTGTTCGCCCTAGCCTAGAAGTTTAATAGTGCACTTTAGTCGCCATTCCACGCGCTTTAAGATGCCGCCCAGCCCAGTACGCTATCTGAAATAGGAGCGACATAAATTGAACAAATGGGATAGAATTTCGCTTAATTCTTATATTAACAAAAATATAAAATGATCTAATCGGGTCTCTGATTGCCCTGTCATAGAAGATTAGTAGTGCATTGTACTCACCATTCCACGTGCTTTAAGATGCCGCCTAGCCCAGTACGCTATCTGAAATAGGAGCGACGAAACTTGAGCAAATGTGACAGAATTACGCTGCATTCTTATATTAACCGTAATATAAAATGATCTAATCGGGTCCCTGTTTGCCTTATCCTAGAAGTTTATTATCGCATTTTACTCGCCATTTCATGCGGTTTGAGAGGCCGCTTAGCCCAATACGCTATCTGAAATAGGAGCGACGTAAATTGAACAAATGTGATAGATTTTCGCTGAATTCTTAAATTAACCATAATATAAAATGATCTAATCGGGTCTCTGTTCGCCCTACTATAGAAGTCTAATAGTGCATTTCACTCGCCATTTCATGCGCTTTGAGATGCCGCTTAGCCCAATACGCTATCTGAAATAGGAGCGAGGTAAGTTGAACAAATGTGATAGAATTTCGCTGAATTCTTTTATTAACGATAGTGTAAAATGATCTGATCGGGTCTCTGTTCGCCCTAGCCTAGAAGTTTAATAGTGCATTTTATTCGCCATTTCATGCGCTTTGAGATGCCGCTCAGCCGAATACGTCATCTGAAATAGGAGCGACGTAAATTGAACAAATGTGCTAGAATTTCCCAGAAATCTTATATTAAACAAAATATAAAATGATCTAATCGTGTCTCTGTTTGCCCTACCCTACGAGTTTAATAGTGCATTTCACTCGCCATTTCATGCGCTTTGAGATGCCGCTTAGCCCAGGACGCCATCTGAAATAGGAACGACGTAAATTGAACAAATGTGATAGAATTTTACTGAATTCTTAAATTAACCATAATATAAAATGATCTAATCGGGTTTCTGTTTGCCCTACCCTAGAAGTTTAATAGTGCATGTCACTCGACATTTCATGCGCTTTGAGATGCCGCTAAGCCCAATAAGCTATCTGTAATAGGAGCGACGTAAATTGAAAAAATGTGATAGAATTACGCTGAATGTTTAAATTAACGATTATATAATATGATCTCATCGGGTCTCTGGTTGCCCTACCCTAGAAGTCTAATAGTGCATTTTACTCGCCATTTCTTGCGCTTTGAGATGCCGCTTAGCCCAATACGCTATCTGAAATAGGAGCGACGTAAATTGAACAAACGTGATAGAATTTCGCTGAATTCTTAAATTAACTATAATATAAAATGATCTAATCGGGTCACTGATTGCCCTATCATAGAAGTTTAATAGTGCATTTTACTCGCCATTCCACGCGGTTTAAGTTGCCGCCTAGCCCAGTACGCTATCTGAAATAGGAGCGACGTAAATTGAACAAATGTGATAGAATTTTGCTGAATTCTTAAATTAACCATAACAGAAAATGATCTAATCGGGTCTCTCTTTGCCCTACCCTCGAAGTTTAATAGTGCATTTTACTCGCCATTTCATGCGCTTTGAGATGCCGCTTAGCCCAATACGCTATCTAAAATAGGAGCGACGTAAGTTGAACAAATGTGATAGAATTACGCTGAATTCTTATATTAACCGTAATATAAAATGATCTAATCGGGTCTCTGTTTGCCTTATCCTAGAAGCTTAGTATTGCATTTTACTCGCCATTTCAAGCGCTTTGAGATGCCTCTTAGCCCAATACGCTATCTGAAATAGGAGCGACGTAAATTGAACAAATGTGATAGAATTTCGCTGAATTCTTAAATTAACTATAATATAAAATGATCTAAACGGGTCACTGATTGCCCTACCATAGAAGTTTAATAGTGCATTTTACTCGTCATTCCACGCGGTTTAAGTTGCCGCCTAGACCAGTACGCTATCTAAAATAGGAGCGGCGTAAATTGAACAAATGTGATAGAATTTTGCTGAATTCTTAAATTAACCATAACATAAAATGATCTAATCGGGTCTCTCTTTTCCTTACCCCAGAAGTTTAATAGTGCATTTCACTCGTCATTTCATGCGCTTTGCGATGCCGCCTAGCCCAGTACGCTGTCTGAAATAGGAGTGACGTAAATTGAACAACTGTGATAGAATTTCCGTGAATTCTTATATTAACCAAAATATAAAATGATCTAATCAGGTCTCTGATTGCCCTATCATAGAAGATTAATAGTGCATTTTACTCGCCACTCCACGCGCTTTAGGATGCCGCCTAGCCCAGTACGCTATCCGAAATAGGAGCGACGTTAATTGAACAAATGTGATAGAATCTTGCTGTATTCTTAAATTAACCATAATATAAAATGATCTAATCGGGTCTCTGTTTGCCCTACCCTAGAAGTTTAATAGTGCATTTTACTCGCCATTTCATGCGCTTTGAGATGCCGCTTAGCCCAATACGCTATCTGAAATAGGAGCGACGTAAATTGATCAAATGTGATAAAATTTCGCTGAATTCTTAAATTAACCACAATATAAAATGATCTCATCGGGTCTCTGTTTGCCTTACCCTGGATGTTTAATAGTGCATTATACTCGCCATTTCATGCGCTTTGAGATTCCGCGTAGCCCAACACGCTATCTGAAATAGGAGCGACCTAAATTGAACAAATGTGATAGAATTTCCGTGAATTCTTATATTAACCTTAATGTAAAATGATCTAATCGGGCTCTGTTCGCCCTACCATAGAAGTCTAATAGTGCATTTCACTCGCCATTTCTTGCGCTTTGAGATGCCACTTAGCACAAGTCGCTATCTGAAATAGGAGCGACGTAAATTAAACAAATGTGATAGAACTTCGGTGAATTCTTATATTAACCATAATATAAAATGATCTAATGGGGTCTCTGTTTGCGCTACCCCAGAAGTTTAATAGTGCATTTTACTCGCCATTTCTTGCGCTTTGAGATGCCACTTAGCACAAGTCGCTATCTGAAATAGGAGCGATGTAAATTGAACAAATGTGATAGAATTTCGCTGAATTCTTATATTAACCTTAGTGTAAAATGATCTAATCGTGTCTTTGTTCGCCCTACCCAAGAAGTTTAATAGTGCATTTCAGTCGTCATTCCATGCGCTTTGCGATGCCGCTTAGCCCAATAAGCTATCTGAAATTGGAGCGACGTATATTGAACAAATGTGATAGAATTTTGCTGAATTCTTATATTAACCAAAATATAAAATGATCTAATCGGGTCTCTGATTGCCCTATCATAGAAGTTTAATAGTGCATTTTACTCGCCATTCCACGCGCTTTAAGATGCCGCCTAGCCCAGTACGCTATCTGAAATAGGAGCTACGTAAGTTGAACGAATGTGACAGAATTACGCTGATTTCTTATATTAACCGTAATATAAAATGATCTAATCGGGTCTCCGTTTGCCTTATCCTAGAAGTTTAATAGTGCATTTTACTCGCCATTTCATGCGCTTTGAGATGCCGCTTAGCCCAGTACGCTATCTGAAATAGGAGCGATGTAAATTGAACAAATGTGATAGAATTTCGATGAATTCATTTATTAACCAAAATATAAAATGATCTAATCGGGTCTCCGTTTGCCTTATCCTAGAAGTTTAATAGTGCATTTTACTCGCCATTTCATGCGCTTTGAGATGCCGCTTAGCCCAATACGCTATCTGACATAGGAGCGACGTAAGTTGAACAAATGTGATAGAATTTCGCTGAATTCTTATATTAACCAAAATATAAAATGATCTAATCGGGTCTCTGATTGCCCTACCCTAGAAGTTTAATAGTGCATTTTACTCGCCATTTCATGCGCTTTGAGATGCCGCTTAGCCCAATACGCTATCTGAAATAGGAGCGACGTAAATTGAACAAATGTGATAGAATTTCGCTGAATTCTTATATTAACCAAAATATAAAATGATCTAATCGCGTCTCTGATTGCCCTACCCTAGAAGTTTAATAGTGCATGTTACTCGCCATTTCATGCGCTTTGAGATGGCGCTTAGCCCAATACGCTATCTGAAATAGGAGCGACGTAAATTGAACAAATGTGATAGAATTTGCCTGAATTCTTATATTAACCTTAATGTAAAATGATATAATCGGGTCTTTGTTCGCCCAACCCTAGAAGTTTAATAGTGCATTTTACTCGCCATTTCATGCGCTTTGAGATGCCGCTTAGCCCAATACGCTATCTGAAATAGGAGCGACGTAAATTGAACGAATGTGACAGAATTTCGCTGAATTCTTATATTAACCAAAATATAAAATGATCTAATCGGGTCTCTGTTAGCCCTATCCTAGAAGTTTAATAGTGCATTTTACTCGCCATTTCTTGCGCTTTGAGATGACGCTTAGCACAAGTCGCTATCTGAAATAGGAGCGACGTAAATTGAACGAATGTGACAGAATTTCGCTGAATTCTTATATTAACCAAAATATAAAATGATCTAATCGGGTCTCTGATTGCCCTATCATAGAAGTTTAACAGTGCATTTTACTCGCCATTCCACGCGCTTTACGTTGCCGCCTAGCCCAGCACGCTATCTGAAATAGGAGCTACGTAAGTTGAACAAATGTCACAAAATTACGCTGAATTCTTATATTAACCGTAATATAAAATGATCTAATCGGGTCTCCGTTTGCCTTATCCTAGAAGTTTAATAGTGCATTTTACTCGCCATTTCATGCGCTTTGAGATGCCGCTTAGCCCAATACGCTATCTGAAATAGGAGCGACGTAAATTGAACAAATGTGATAGAATTTCGCTGAATTCTTATATTAACCAAAATATAAAATGATCTAATCGCGTCTCTGATTGCCCTATCATAGAAGTTTAATAGTGCATTTTACTCGCCATTCCACGCGCTTTAAGTTGCCGCCTAGCCCAGTACGCTATCTGAAATAGGAGCTACGTAAGTTGAACAAATGTCACAGAATTACGCTGCATTCTTATGTTAACCGTAATATAAAATGATCTAATCGGGTCTCTGTTTGCCTTATCCTAGAAGTTCAAGAGTGCATTTTACTCGCCATTTCATGCGCTTTGAGATGCCGCTTAGCCCAATACGCTATCTGAAATAGGAGCGACGTAAATTGAACAAATGTGATAGAATTTCGCTGAATTCTTATATTAACCAAAATATGAAAAGATCTTATCGGGTCTCTGATTGCCCTACCCTAGAAGTTTAATAGTGCATTTTACTCGCCCTTTCATGCGCTTTGCGATGCCGCTTAGCCCAATACGCTATCTGAAATAGGAGCGACGTAAATTGAACAAATGTGAAAGAATTTCGCTGAATTCTTATATTAACCAAAATATAAAATGATCTAATCGGGTCTCTGATTGCCCTATCATAGAAGATTAATAGTGCATTTTACTCGCCATTCCACGCGCTTTAAGATGCCGCCTAGCCCAGTATGCTATCTGAAATAGGAACGACGTAAATTGAACAAATGTAATAGTGTAGCAGCTACGGCACTGCTACCACATCCCTGCCGTGAAAGATCGAGATATTACCCTCGCTAACTTTCTTTTCTTTAAATGCTTACGGTTTATCTTTCTTTAAAAGTGTACGAACACAGGCGCGTCGTAGACCGGCAACGGACGACGGTTGCCGATTGCGCGACGAGTTTTTTCTGTTGTTTTCTGACCGCGCGCCGCGGTCACCATACGAGAACACGAGGCAGAACCTCTTGCGACTCACCACGTGTACGACCGTGCGACGCAGACAATACCTGTTCTTATTCTGTTATATTAATTGTAAATAAATTGAGCGTGTAACGCAAATCGGAGTTATCCATTACGCACACATTCACATCAATTATTGGTGACCCCGACGTGATCGCGACGTGATCGTGAAGTGATTGTGATCGTGATCGTGATCGTGACAAGACAATTTTTTTTTTTCTCTTCTCTCCATCGACTGTATTTTTTTTAAAGACTTCCGTGAACTTTTTATACAATAGTGTAATTCGCGCAGAACTGCTAAAAGTGTAAGTGATCTCTCCGCTGAAGCAGCAATACAGCCATGAACATGGATATCCCTGCCAAGGCCTCCACGAGCAGAGCGTCGATAGAAAGAGTCGCCGTTCGTATACCGGATTTTTGTCCTAGCGATCCGGAAATGTGGTTCAGCATGGTGGAAAGGAGTTTCGAGGTATCCGGAGTGACCACCGACAGCACCAGGTTCGGGTATATCCTGAGTGCCCTGGATCCACGTTACGCCACAGAGGTTCGAGACATAATAATGAACCCGCCAGCGACCGGTCAGTATGAAAAACTAAAAACCGAGCTGATCCGACGTTTGAGCGTTTCTCAAGAGCAGAAGACGCGACGCCTCCTGGAGCATGAGGAAATCGGCGATCGGAAACCTTCGCAATTTTTGAGGCATCTGCGCAGCCTAGCCGGGACGCAAGTATCAGACGCCTTATTGCGAACCCTTTGGCTAGGGAGGTTACCGACGAGCACGCAGGTAATTTTAGCCACGCAGAAGGACACGGAACTGGACAAAGTGGCCGAGCTGGCGGACGCTATCACCGATGCCAGGCCTCATCGCCATCAAATTGCCGAAGCGTCACCCCCGGCGCCGCAGGAAATCGACGCAGGTAGGTCCCTCGAGGCTTTATTGCAACTGAAAATGTCGCAGCTCGCTCTGTCGCTACGAGAAGAAATAGCGGCGCTTCGTCAAGAAATGACGAGCGATCGTACCTCGCGGAGAGATAGGGAGCCTCGATCCCGTTCACGTCCTCGGAGCCGTTCCGGATCTCGATCGAGGAAGCGCACACATGGCAAGGATGGAATATGCTGGTACCACTGGAGTTTCGGTACCGACGCAAGGGACTGCATTAAGCCGTGCACCTTCCAGGCGGGAAACATTCCGGGCAGTCGTTAACGACGGCTAGCGACCCCAGCCCGACTTTACGCCGTCTCTTCGTCATCGATCACGACACGAAGACGCAATTTTTGGTCGACACAGGCGCCGACCTCTGTGTCTTTCCACGAGCAATGATCCGAGGACGGCGCGAAAAATCATCCTACGAGCTTTCCGCAGCAAATGGCACCACCATCGCAACGTACGGGACTACGACTTTAACTCTCAATTTAGGGTTACGTCGGGTTTTCACATGGAGATTCGTAATCGCCGACGTCTCCAGGCCCATAATCGGGGTCGATTTCCTCGCTCACTTCGGACTAATGGTAGACGTTCGCAATCGCCGTCTCTTAGATCAAGTGACGTCTCTCTCGACACGAGGAATGCCTGCCCGCGAAGCCGTCCCGAGCATCAAAACAGTCTTCGGGGAATCCGCTTATCATGTTCTACTCCAGCGATTTCCCGAAATTACGAAACCGGAAGGAACACCTTCCGAACCAAAACACAGCACGATGCACCACATTCGTACTGCACCAGGTCCACCTGTTACCTGCAAACCACGGCGTCTTGCACCAGGTAGGCTACAGGCAGCCAAAAAGGAATTTGAAACCATGTCGCGATTAGGAACAACCCGACCGTCGGAGAGTAGCTGGTCGTCACCTTTGCACATGGTACCCAAAAAAGGAAGTGACGAATGGAGACCATGTGGCGATTATCGTGCTCTCAACGCCAGGACCTTGCCGGACCGATATCCCGTCAGGCATATTGAAGATTTTGCACAAACTTTGCGGGGTAAGAAAATTTTTTCTACCATTGATCTCGTTCGAGCTTACAACCAAATCCCCGTTGCACCCGAAGATATTCCGAAGACAGCTATTACCACTCCTTTCGGATTATTCGAATTTCCGTTCATGTCGTTTGGGTTACGCAACGCGGCTCAAACCTTTCAGCGCTTTATCGATGAAGCGTTGCGAGGTTTGAACTTTTGTTTCGCATACATTGACGACATACTGGTGGCTTCAACATCCGAAGAGGAACACCTTCAACACCTCAAGATAGTTTTTGAACGGCTAAAACAATACGGTATAGTGATAAATACTGCAAAATGTATCTTCGGAAGGACGGAGTTAAAATTTTTAGGCTACCTGGTGTCGGAATCAGGCACCCGACCATCCACCGAAAAGGTTGAGGCCATTTTAAAGTATCCACGGCCGACCACAGCGAAACAATTACGGCAGTTTTTAGGTATGGTAAATTTTTATAGACGTTTCATACCTAAAGCCGCACAGGTACATGCACCTCTGAACGACATGCTGGCGGACAATATAAAAGGCAGCGCACCTGTAAATTGGACACCAGACGCCACCGCAGCATTTGAAGACTCTAAAAAGGCGTTAGTAGAGGCTACTCTACTAACACACCCTGAAATCGACGCACCATTGGCCATCATATGCGACGCCTCGAATTCTGCTGTTGGCGCCGCGCTTCAACAACGCATCGGTGATAATTGGGAACCACTGGGTTTCTTTTCAAAAAAACTCAGCTCAACGGAACAGAAATACGCTACATACGACAGAGAATTGCTCGCTATCTACCTCGCAGTCAAATATTTCCGTTATATGATCGAGGGAAGAACCTTCACCATCTTCACAGACCACAAACCAATCATTTACGCTTTCCAACAGAAACCAGAAAAATTCACCCCAAGACAATTTCGATATCTCAGCTTCATTAGTGAATTCTCAACGGACATCCGCCACGTAGCAGGTCGAGATAACGTTGTCGCCGATGCGTTGTCAAGAGTGGACGAAATCGAAGAGACTTTGGATTTTGAAATGCTGGCCAAATCGCAAGAAGAAGACGAGGAATTACTGACGTACTTACAAGGCAACACCGGTTTGAATTTAAAACGCATATCCATTCCTGGAAGTACACAACAAATTTACTGTGACATATCTACAGACACCGTTCGCCCTTTCCTCACAAAATCGTTTCGTCAAACTGCATTCAACGCACTACACAAAATATCGCATCCAGGAATCAACGCCACTGTCAAACTGATCACGCAAAGGTACGTTTGGCCATCGATCAAAACAGACTGCAGAAGATGGGCCCGGAACTGTATCCAATGTCAACGCTCCAAGATCACCAGGCACGTATCAGCACCCCTCGGTTCTTTTTCGCGACCATCGGCGAGGTTCGAACATGTTCATTTGGACATTGTCATCCTACCTGTCTCCGAAGGATACAGATATTGCCTTACCTGCGTGGATCGCTTTACGCGCTGGCCTGAGGCAATACCTCTCCGCGACCAGGAAGCAGCCACAGTAGCTCGAGCCTTTTACGAGGGGTGGATTGTTCGGTTTGGAACGCCGCTAAGGATCACCACGGACCAAGGTAGACAATTTGAGTCCAATCTTTTTAAACAATTAAGTGTGTTAACAGGTAGCAGACATCTAAGAACTACGGCATATCACCCGGCGGCTAATGGGATGGTGGAAAGGTTCCACCGTCAGTTAAAGGCAGCCATACGTTGCCATGAAAATCAACGTTGGACAGAGATTCTTCCCACCACGTTGCTGGGTATTCGTTCAGCCTGGAGGGAAGATTTAAAAGCAACGACAGCAGAGTTGGTGTACGGCGAACCATTGCGACTTCCTGGAGAATTCTTGTCTCCGCGTCCAGGTGAAGCTGACACTGACGCAACTTCATTTGTAAAGGAACTGCGACAACATTTCCAGGATCTGAGCCCAGTCGCAGGTTCTCACCATGGGTCACGGCGGACCTTCGTGTACAAAGACCTTGCCAGTTCCGAGCATGTTTTCGTACGACACGACGCATCGAAAGGCATTCTACAACAACCTTATGATGGACCATATCGTGTCATTAGCCGCGGACATAAAACCTTTCTAATAGACCGTCAAGGAAAACATGTCACAATTTCAATCGAGAGGTTAAAACCCGCGTATATTGTAAGTGATCATTTAACACATAAAAATTGTAATAATTCCGACACAGAACCAAATGTATCTCGCGATATTGTCACACCACAATTTACCACCCGCGCAGGTAGGCGAGTACGATTTCTCGACAGATTTCAAGCTGGATTTTCGTGATTAGGTAAATCACTGGCAGGGGGGTGATGTAGCAGCTACGGCACTGCTACCACATCCCTGCCGTGAAAGATCGAGATATTACCCTCGCTAACTTTCTTTTCTTTAAATGCTTACGGTCTATCTTTCTTTAAAAGTGTACGAACACAGGCGCGTCGTAGACCGGCAACGGACGACGGTTGCCGATTGCGCGACGAGTTTTTTCTGTTGTTTTCTGACCGCGCGCCGCGGTCACCATACGAGAACACGAGGCAGAACCTCTTGCGACTCACCACGTGTACGACCGTGCGACGCAGACAATACCTGTTCTTATTCTGTTATATTAATTGTAAATAAATTGAGCGTGTAACGCAAATCGGAGTTATCCATTACGCACACATTCACCTCAATAGAATTTTGCTGAATTCTTAAATTAACCATAATATAAAATCATCTAATCGGGTCTCTGATTGCCTTACCCTAGAAGTTTAATAGTGCATTTTACTCGCCAATCCACGCGCTTTAAGATTCCGCCTAGCGCAGTACGCTATCTGAAATAGGAGCGACGTAAATTGAACAAATGTGATAGAATTTGGCTGAATTCTTAAATTAACCATAATATAAAATGATCTAATCGGGTCTCTGTTTGCCCTACCCTAGAAGTTTAATAGTGCATGTTACTCGCCATTTCATGCGCTTTGAGATGGCGCTTAGCCCAATACGCTATCTGAAATAGGAGCGACGTAAATTGAACAAATGTGATAGAATTTGCCTGAATTCTTATATTAACCTTAATGTAAAATGATATAATCGGGTCTTTGTTCGCCCAACCCTAGAAGTTTAATAGTGCATTTTACTCGCCATTTCATGCGCTTTGAGATGCCGCTTAGCCCAATACGCTATCTGAAATAGGAGCGACGTAAATTGAACGAATGTGACAGAATTTCGCTGAATTCTTATATTAACCAAAATATAAAATGATCTAATCGGGTCTCTGTTTGCCTTATCCTAGAAGTTTAATAGTGCATTTTACTCGCCATTTCTTGCGCTTTGAGATGACGCTTAGCACAAGTCGCTATCTGAAATAGGAGCGACGTAAATTGAACGAATGTGACAGAATTTCGCTGAATTCTTATATTAACCAAAATATAAAATGATCTAATCGGGTCTCTGATTGCCCTATCATAGAAGTTTAACAGTGCATTTTACTCGCCATTCCACGCGCTTTACGTTGCCGCCTAGCCCAGCACGCTATCTGAAATAGGAGCTACGTAAGTTGAACAAATGTCACAAAATTACGCTGAATTCTTATATTAACCGTAATATAAAATGATCTAATCGGGTCTCCGTTTGCCTTATCCTAGAAGTTTAATAGTGCATTTTACTCGCCATTTCATGCGCTTTGAGATGCCGCTTAGCCCAGTACGCTATCTGAAATAGGAGCGATGTAAATTGAACAAATGTGATAGAATTTCGATGAATTCATTTATTAACCAAAATATAAAATGATCTAATCGGGTCTCCGTTTGCCTTATCCTAGAAGTTTAATAGTGCATTTTACTCGCCATTTCATGCGCTTTGAGATGCCGCTTAGCCCAATACGCTATCTGACATAGGAGCGACGTAAGTTGAACAAATGTGATAGAATTTCGCTGAATTCTTATATTAACCAAAATATAAAATGATCTAATCGGGTCTCTGATTGCCCTACCCTAGAAGTTTAATAGTGCATTTTACTCGCCATTTCATGCGCTTTGAGATGCCGCTTAGCCCAATACGCTATCTGAAATAGGAGCGACGTAAATTGAACAAATGTGATAGAATTTCGCTGAATTCTTATATTAACCAAAATATAAAATGATCTAATCGCGTCTCTGATTGCCCTACCCTAGAAGTTTAATAGTGCATGTTACTCGCCATTTCATGCGCTTTGAGATGGCGCTTAGCCCAATACGCTATCTGAAATAGGAGCGACGTAAATTGAACAAATGTGATAGAATTTGCCTGAATTCTTATATTAACCTTAATGTAAAATGATATAATCGGGTCTTTGTTCGCCCAACCCTAGAAGTTTAATAGTGCATTTTACTCGCCATTTCATGCGCTTTGAGATGCCGCTTAGCCCAATACGCTATCTGAAATAGGAGCGACGTAAATTGAACGAATGTGACAGAATTTCGCTGAATTCTTATATTAACCAAAATATAAAATGATCTAATCGGGTCTCTGTTTGCCCTACCCTAGAAGTTTAATAGTGCATTTTACTCGCCATTTCTTGCGCTTTGAGATGACGCTTAGCACAAGTCGCTATCTGAAATAGGAGCGACGTAAATTGAACGAATGTGACAGAATTTCGCTGAATTCTTATATTAACCAAAATATAAAATGATCTAATCGGGTCTCTGATTGCCCTATCATAGAAGTTTAACAGTGCATTTTACTCGCCATTCCACGCGCTTTACGTTGCCGCCTAGCCCAGCACGCTATCTGAAATAGGAGCTACGTAAGTTGAACAAATGTCACAAAATTACGCTGAATTCTTATATTAACCGTAATATAAAATGATCTAATCGGGTCTCCGTTTGCCTTATCCTAGAAGTTTAATAGTGCATTTTACTCGCCATTTCATGCGCTTTGAGATGCCGCTTAGCCCAATACGCTATCTGAAATAGGAGCGACGTAAATTGAACAAATGTGATAGAATTTCGCTGAATTCTTATATTAACCAAAATATAAAATGATCTAATCGCGTCTCTGATTGCCCTATCATAGAAGTTTAATAGTGCATTTTACTCGCCATTCCACGCGCTTTAAGTTGCCGCCTAGCCCAGTACGCTATCTGAAATAGGAGCTACGTAAGTTGAACAAATGTCACAGAATTACGCTGCATTCTTATGTTAACCGTAATATAAAATGATCTAATCGGGTCTCTGTTTGCCTTATCCTAGAAGTTCAAGAGTGCATTTTACTCGCCATTTCATGCGCTTTGAGATGCCGCTTAGCCCAATACGCTATCTGAAATAGGAGCGACGTAAATTGAACAAATGTGATAGAATTTCGCTGAATTCTTATATTAACCAAAATATGAAAAGATCTTATCGGGTCTCTGATTGCCCTACCCTAGAAGTTTAATAGTGCATTTTACTCGCCCTTTCATGCGCTTTGCGATGCCGCTTAGCCCAATACGCTATCTGAAATAGGAGCGACGTAAATTGAACAAATGTGAAAGAATTTCGCTGAATTCTTATATTAACCAAAATATAAAATGATCTAATCGGGTCTCTGATTGCCCTATCATAGAAGATTAATAGTGCATTTTACTCGCCATTCCACGCGCTTTAAGATGCCGCCTAGCCCAGTATGCTATCTGAAATAGGAACGACGTAAATTGAACAAATGTAATAGTGTAGCAGCTACGGCACTGCTACCACATCCCTGCCGTGAAAGATCGAGATATTACCCTCGCTAACTTTCTTTTCTTTAAATGCTTACGGTTTATCTTTCTTTAAAAGTGTACGAACACAGGCGCGTCGTAGACCGGCAACGGACGACGGTTGCCGATTGCGCGACGAGTTTTTTCTGTTGTTTTCTGACCGCGCGCCGCGGTCACCATACGAGAACACGAGGCAGAACCTCTTGCGACTCACCACGTGTACGACCGTGCGACGCAGACAATACCTGTTCTTATTCTGTTATATTAATTGTAAATAAATTGAGCGTGTAACGCAAATCGGAGTTATCCATTACGCACACATTCACATCAATTATTGGTGACCCCGACGTGATCGCGACGTGATCGTGAAGTGATTGTGATCGTGATCGTGATCGTGACAAGACAATTTTTTTTTTTCTCTTCTCTCCATCGACTGTATTTTTTTTAAAGACTTCCGTGAACTTTTTATACAATAGTGTAATTCGCGCAGAACTGCTAAAAGTGTAAGTGATCTCTCCGCTGAAGCAGCAATACAGCCATGAACATGGATATCCCTGCCAAGGCCTCCACGAGCAGAGCGTCGATAGAAAGAGTCGCCGTTCGTATACCGGATTTTTGTCCTAGCGATCCGGAAATGTGGTTCAGCATGGTGGAAAGGAGTTTCGAGGTATCCGGAGTGACCACCGACAGCACCAGGTTCGGGTATATCCTGAGTGCCCTGGATCCACGTTACGCCACAGAGGTTCGAGACATAATAATGAACCCGCCAGCGACCGGTCAGTATGAAAAACTAAAAACCGAGCTGATCCGACGTTTGAGCGTTTCTCAAGAGCAGAAGACGCGACGCCTCCTGGAGCATGAGGAAATCGGCGATCGGAAACCTTCGCAATTTTTGAGGCATCTGCGCAGCCTAGCCGGGACGCAAGTATCAGACGCCTTATTGCGAACCCTTTGGCTAGGGAGGTTACCGACGAGCACGCAGGTAATTTTAGCCACGCAGAAGGACACGGAACTGGACAAAGTGGCCGAGCTGGCGGACGCTATCACCGATGCCAGGCCTCATCGCCATCAAATTGCCGAAGCGTCACCCCCGGCGCCGCAGGAAATCGACGCAGGTAGGTCCCTCGAGGCTTTATTGCAACTGAAAATGTCGCAGCTCGCTCTGTCGCTACGAGAAGAAATAGCGGCGCTTCGTCAAGAAATGACGAGCGATCGTACCTCGCGGAGAGATAGGGAGCCTCGATCCCGTTCACGTCCTCGGAGCCGTTCCGGATCTCGATCGAGGAAGCGCACACATGGCAAGGATGGAATATGCTGGTACCACTGGAGTTTCGGTACCGACGCAAGGGACTGCATTAAGCCGTGCACCTTCCAGGCGGGAAACATTCCGGGCAGTCGTTAACGACGGCTAGCGACCCCAGCCCGACTTTACGCCGTCTCTTCGTCATCGATCACGACACGAAGACGCAATTTTTGGTCGACACAGGCGCCGACCTCTGTGTCTTTCCACGAGCAATGATCCGAGGACGGCGCGAAAAATCATCCTACGAGCTTTCCGCAGCAAATGGCACCACCATCGCAACGTACGGGACTACGACTTTAACTCTCAATTTAGGGTTACGTCGGGTTTTCACATGGAGATTCGTAATCGCCGACGTCTCCAGGCCCATAATCGGGGTCGATTTCCTCGCTCACTTCGGACTAATGGTAGACGTTCGCAATCGCCGTCTCTTAGATCAAGTGACGTCTCTCTCGACACGAGGAATGCCTGCCCGCGAAGCCGTCCCGAGCATCAAAACAGTCTTCGGGGAATCCGCTTATCATGTTCTACTCCAGCGATTTCCCGAAATTACGAAACCGGAAGGAACACCTTCCGAACCAAAACACAGCACGATGCACCACATTCGTACTGCACCAGGTCCACCTGTTACCTGCAAACCACGGCGTCTTGCACCAGGTAGGCTACAGGCAGCCAAAAAGGAATTTGAAACCATGTCGCGATTAGGAACAACCCGACCGTCGGAGAGTAGCTGGTCGTCACCTTTGCACATGGTACCCAAAAAAGGAAGTGACGAATGGAGACCATGTGGCGATTATCGTGCTCTCAACGCCAGGACCTTGCCGGACCGATATCCCGTCAGGCATATTGAAGATTTTGCACAAACTTTGCGGGGTAAGAAAATTTTTTCTACCATTGATCTCGTTCGAGCTTACAACCAAATCCCCGTTGCACCCGAAGATATTCCGAAGACAGCTATTACCACTCCTTTCGGATTATTCGAATTTCCGTTCATGTCGTTTGGGTTACGCAACGCGGCTCAAACCTTTCAGCGCTTTATCGATGAAGCGTTGCGAGGTTTGAACTTTTGTTTCGCATACATTGACGACATACTGGTGGCTTCAACATCCGAAGAGGAACACCTTCAACACCTCAAGATAGTTTTTGAACGGCTAAAACAATACGGTATAGTGATAAATACTGCAAAATGTATCTTCGGAAGGACGGAGTTAAAATTTTTAGGCTACCTGGTGTCGGAATCAGGCACCCGACCATCCACCGAAAAGGTTGAGGCCATTTTAAAGTATCCACGGCCGACCACAGCGAAACAATTACGGCAGTTTTTAGGTATGGTAAATTTTTATAGACGTTTCATACCTAAAGCCGCACAGGTACATGCACCTCTGAACGACATGCTGGCGGACAATATAAAAGGCAGCGCACCTGTAAATTGGACACCAGACGCCACCGCAGCATTTGAAGACTCTAAAAAGGCGTTAGTAGAGGCTACTCTACTAACACACCCTGAAATCGACGCACCATTGGCCATCATATGCGACGCCTCGAATTCTGCTGTTGGCGCCGCGCTTCAACAACGCATCGGTGATAATTGGGAACCACTGGGTTTCTTTTCAAAAAAACTCAGCTCAACGGAACAGAAATACGCTACATACGACAGAGAATTGCTCGCTATCTACCTCGCAGTCAAATATTTCCGTTATATGATCGAGGGAAGAACCTTCACCATCTTCACAGACCACAAACCAATCATTTACGCTTTCCAACAGAAACCAGAAAAATTCACCCCAAGACAATTTCGATATCTCAGCTTCATTAGTGAATTCTCAACGGACATCCGCCACGTAGCAGGTCGAGATAACGTTGTCGCCGATGCGTTGTCAAGAGTGGACGAAATCGAAGAGACTTTGGATTTTGAAATGCTGGCCAAATCGCAAGAAGAAGACGAGGAATTACTGACGTACTTACAAGGCAACACCGGTTTGAATTTAAAACGCATATCCATTCCTGGAAGTACACAACAAATTTACTGTGACATATCTACAGACACCGTTCGCCCTTTCCTCACAAAATCGTTTCGTCAAACTGCATTCAACGCACTACACAAAATATCGCATCCAGGAATCAACGCCACTGTCAAACTGATCACGCAAAGGTACGTTTGGCCATCGATCAAAACAGACTGCAGAAGATGGGCCCGGAACTGTATCCAATGTCAACGCTCCAAGATCACCAGGCACGTATCAGCACCCCTCGGTTCTTTTTCGCGACCATCGGCGAGGTTCGAACATGTTCATTTGGACATTGTCATCCTACCTGTCTCCGAAGGATACAGATATTGCCTTACCTGCGTGGATCGCTTTACGCGCTGGCCTGAGGCAATACCTCTCCGCGACCAGGAAGCAGCCACAGTAGCTCGAGCCTTTTACGAGGGGTGGATTGTTCGGTTTGGAACGCCGCTAAGGATCACCACGGACCAAGGTAGACAATTTGAGTCCAATCTTTTTAAACAATTAAGTGTGTTAACAGGTAGCAGACATCTAAGAACTACGGCATATCACCCGGCGGCTAATGGGATGGTGGAAAGGTTCCACCGTCAGTTAAAGGCAGCCATACGTTGCCATGAAAATCAACGTTGGACAGAGATTCTTCCCACCACGTTGCTGGGTATTCGTTCAGCCTGGAGGGAAGATTTAAAAGCAACGACAGCAGAGTTGGTGTACGGCGAACCATTGCGACTTCCTGGAGAATTCTTGTCTCCGCGTCCAGGTGAAGCTGACACTGACGCAACTTCATTTGTAAAGGAACTGCGACAACATTTCCAGGATCTGAGCCCAGTCGCAGGTTCTCACCATGGGTCACGGCGGACCTTCGTGTACAAAGACCTTGCCAGTTCCGAGCATGTTTTCGTACGACACGACGCATCGAAAGGCATTCTACAACAACCTTATGATGGACCATATCGTGTCATTAGCCGCGGACATAAAACCTTTCTAATAGACCGTCAAGGAAAACATGTCACAATTTCAATCGAGAGGTTAAAACCCGCGTATATTGTAAGTGATCATTTAACACATAAAAATTGTAATAATTCCGACACAGAACCAAATGTATCTCGCGATATTGTCACACCACAATTTACCACCCGCGCAGGTAGGCGAGTACGATTTCTCGACAGATTTCAAGCTGGATTTTCGTGATTAGGTAAATCACTGGCAGGGGGGTGATGTAGCAGCTACGGCACTGCTACCACATCCCTGCCGTGAAAGATCGAGATATTACCCTCGCTAACTTTCTTTTCTTTAAATGCTTACGGTCTATCTTTCTTTAAAAGTGTACGAACACAGGCGCGTCGTAGACCGGCAACGGACGACGGTTGCCGATTGCGCGACGAGTTTTTTCTGTTGTTTTCTGACCGCGCGCCGCGGTCACCATACGAGAACACGAGGCAGAACCTCTTGCGACTCACCACGTGTACGACCGTGCGACGCAGACAATACCTGTTCTTATTCTGTTATATTAATTGTAAATAAATTGAGCGTGTAACGCAAATCGGAGTTATCCATTACGCACACATTCACCTCAATAGAATTTTGCTGAATTCTTAAATTAACCATAATATAAAATCATCTAATCGGGTCTCTGATTGCCTTACCCTAGAAGTTTAATAGTGCATTTTACTCGCCAATCCACGCGCTTTAAGATTCCGCCTAGCGCAGTACGCTATCTGAAATAGGAGCGACGTAAATTGAACAAATGTGATAGAATTTGGCTGAATTCTTAAATTAACCATAATATAAAATGATCTAATCGGGTCTCTGTTTGCCCTACCCTAGAAGTTTAATAGTGCATGTTACTCGCCATTTCATGCGCTTTGAGATGGCGCTTAGCCCAATACGCTATCTGAAATAGGAGCGACGTAAATTGAACAAATGTGATAGAATTTGCCTGAATTCTTATATTAACCTTAATGTAAAATGATATAATCGGGTCTTTGTTCGCCCAACCCTAGAAGTTTAATAGTGCATTTTACTCGCCATTTCATGCGCTTTGAGATGCCGCTTAGCCCAATACGCTATCTGAAATAGGAGCGACGTAAATTGAACGAATGTGACAGAATTTCGCTGAATTCTTATATTAACCAAAATATAAAATGATCTAATCGGGTCTCTGTTTGCCTTATCCTAGAAGTTTAATAGTGCATTTTACTCGCCATTTCTTGCGCTTTGAGATGACGCTTAGCACAAGTCGCTATCTGAAATAGGAGCGACGTAAATTGAACGAATGTGACAGAATTTCGCTGAATTCTTATATTAACCAAAATATAAAATGATCTAATCGGGTCTCTGATTGCCCTATCATAGAAGTTTAACAGTGCATTTTACTCGCCATTCCACGCGCTTTACGTTGCCGCCTAGCCCAGCACGCTATCTGAAATAGGAGCTACGTAAGTTGAACAAATGTCACAAAATTACGCTGAATTCTTATATTAACCGTAATATAAAATGATCTAATCGGGTCTCCGTTTGCCTTATCCTAGAAGTTTAATAGTGCATTTTACTCGCCATTTCATGCGCTTTGAGATGCCGCTTAGCCCAATACGCTATCTGGAATAGGAGCGACGTAAATTGAACAAATGTGATAGAATTTCGCTGAATTCTTATATTAACCAAAATATAAAATGATCTAATCGGGTCTCTGATTGCCCTACCCTAGAAGTTTAATAGTGCATTTTACTCGCCATTTCATGCGCTTTGAGATGCCGCTTAGCCCAATACGCTATCTGAAATAGGAGCGACGTAAATTGAACAAATGTGATAGAATTTCGCTGAATTCTTATATTAACCAAAATATAAAATGATCTAATCGCGTCTCTGATTGCCCTATCATAGAAGTTTAATAGTGCATTTTACTCGCCATTCCACGCGCTTTAAGTTGCCGCCTAGCCCAGTACGCTATCTGAAATAGGAGCTACGTAAGTTGAACAAATGTCACAGAATTACGCTGCATTCTTATGTTAACCGTAATATAAAATGATCTAATCGGGTTTCTGTTTGCCTTATCCTAGATATTTAATAGTGCATTTTACTCGCCATTTCATGCGCTTTGAGATGCCGCTTAGCCCAATACGCTATCTGAAATAGGAGCGACGTAAATTAAACAAATGTGATAGAACTTCGGTGAATTCTTATATTAACCATAATATAAAATGATCTAATGGGGTCACTGTTTGCCCTACCCTAGAAGTTTAATAGTGCATTTTACTCGCCATTTCTTGCGCTTTGAGATGCCACTTAGCACAAGTCGCTATCTGAAATAGGAGCGATGTAAATTGAACAAATGTGATAGAATTTCGATGAATTCATTTATTAACCAAAATATAAAATGATCTAATCGGGTCTCCGTTTGCCTTATCCTAGAAGTTTAATAGTGCATTTTACTCGCCATTTCATGCGCTTTGAGATGCCGCATAGCCCAATACGCTATCTGAAATAGGAGCGACGTAAATTGAACAAATGTGATAGAATTTCGCTGAATTCTTATATTAACCAAAATATAAAATGATCTAATCGGGTCTCTGATTGCCCTACCCTAGAAGTTTAATAGTGCATTTTACTCGCCATTTCATGCGCTTTGAGATGCCGCTTAGCCCAATACGCTATCTGAAATAGGAGCGACGTAAATTGAACAAATGTGATAGAATTTCGCTGAATTCTTATATAAACCAAAATATAAAATGATCTAATCGGGTCTCTCATTGCCCTACCCTAGAAGTTTAATAGTGCATTTTACTCGCCATTTCATGCGCTTTGAGATGCCGCTTAGCCCAATACGCTATCTGAAATAGGAGCGACGTAAATTAAACAAATGTGATAGAACTTCGGTGAATTCTTATATTAACCATAATATAAAATGATCTAATGGGGTCTCTGTTTGCCCTACCCTAGAAGTTTAATAGTGCATTTTACTCGCCATTTCTTGCGCTTTGAGATGCCACTTAGCACAAGTCGCTATCTGAAATAGGAGCGATGTAAATTGAACAAATGTGATAGAATTTCGCTGAATTCTTATATTAACCTTAATGTAAAATGATCTAATCGTGTCTTTGTTCGCCCTACCCAAGAAGTTTAATAGTGCATTTCACTCGTCATTTCATGCGCTTTGCGATGCCGCTTAGCCCAGTAAGCTATCTGAAATTGGAGCGACGTATATTGAACAAATGTGATACAATTTTGCTGAATTCTTATATTAACCAAAATATAAAATGATCTAATCGGGTCTCTGATTGCCCTATCATAGAAGTTTAATAGTGCATTTTACTCGCCATTCCACGCGCTTTAAGATGCCGCCTAGCCCAGTACGCTATCTGAAATAGGAGCTACGTAAGTTGAGCGAATGTGACAGAATTACGCTGATTTCTTATATTAACCGTAATATAAAATGATCTAATCGGGTCTCCGTTTGCCTTATCCTAGAAGTTTAATAGTGCATTTTACTCGCCATTTCATGCGCTTTGAGATGCCGCTTAGCCCAGTACGCTATCTGAAATAGGAGCGATGTAAATTGAACAAATGTGATAGAATTTCGATGAGTTCATTTATTAACCAAAATATAAAATGATCTACTCGGGTCTCCGTTTGCCTTATCCTAGAAGTTTAATAGTGCATTTTACTCGCCATTTCATGCGCTTTGTGATGCCGCTTAGCCCAATACGCTATCTGAAATAGGAGCGACGTAAGTTGAACAAATGTGATAGAATTTCGCTGAATTCTTATATTAACCAAAATATAAAATGATCTAATCGGGTCTCTGATTGCCCTACCCTAGAAGTTTAATAGTGCATTTTACTCGCCATTTCATGCGCTTTGAGATGCCGCTTAGCCCAATACGCTATCTGAAATAGGAGCGACGTAAATTGAACAAATGTGATAGAATTTCGCTGAATTCTTATATTAACCAAAATATAAAATGATCTAATCGGGTCTCTCATTGCCCTACCCTAGAAGTTTAATAGTGCATTTTACTCGCCATTTCATGCGCTTTGAGGTGCCGCTTAGCCCAATACGCTATCTGAAATAGGAGCGACGTAAATTAAACAAATGTGATAGAACTTCGGTGAATTCTTATATTAACCATAATATAAAATGATCTAATGGGGTCTCTGTTTGCCCTACCCTAGAAGTTT
>CAKAJE020001353.1:0-41518 GCA_916610135.2 Macropis europaea
ACATTTGTTCAATTTACGTCGCTCCTATTTTAGATAGCGTATTGGGCTAAGCGGCATCTCAAAGCGCATGAAATGGCGAGTAAAATGCACTACTAAACTTCTAGGGTAGGGCCAACAGAGACCCGATTAAATCATTTTATATTATAGTTAATTTAAGAATTCAGCGAAATTCTATCACATTTGTTCAATTTACGTCGCTCCTATTTCAGATAGCGTATTGGGCTAAGCGGCATCTCAAAGCGCATGAAATGGCGAGTAAAATGCAATACTAAACTTCTAGGATAAGGCAAACAGAGACCCGAGTAGATCATTTTATATTATAGTTAATTTAAGAATTCAGCGAAATTCTATCACATTTGTTCAATTTACGTCGCTCCTATTTCGGATAGCGTATTGGGCTAAGCGGTATCTCAAAGCGCATGAAATGGCGAGTAAAATGCACAATTAAACTACTAGGGTAGGGCAAACCGAGACCCGATTAGATCATTTTATATTGTGGTTAATTTAAGAATTCAGCAAAATTCTATCACATTTGTTCAATTTACGTCGCTCCTATTTCAGATAGCGTATTGGGCTAAGCGGCATCTCAAAGCGCATGAAATGGCCAGTAAAATGCACTATCAAACTTCTAGGATAAGGCAAACAGAGACCCGATTAGATCATTTTATATTACGGTTAATATAAGAATTCAGCGTAATTTCTATCACATTTGTTCAACTTACGTCGCTCCGATTTCAGATAGCGTATTGGGTTAAGCGTCATCTCAAAGCGCATGAAATGGCGAGTGAAATGCACTATTAAACTTTTAGGGTAGGGCGAACAGAGACCCGATTAGATCATTTTACATTAAGGTTAATATAAGTATTCAGCGAGATTCTATCACACTTGTTCAATTTACGTCGCTTCTACTTCAGACAGCGTACTGGGCTAGGCGGCATCTTAAAGCGCGTGGAATGGCGAGTAAAATGAACTATTAACCTTCTATGATAGGGCAATCAGAGACCAGATTAGATCAATTTATACTTTGGTTAATATAAGAGCTCAGCGAAATTCTATCACATTTGTTCAATTTACGTCGCTCCTATTTCAGATAGCGTATTGGGCTAGGCGGCATCTCAAAGCGCATGAAATGACGAATGAAATGCACTATTAAACTTCTAGGGTAGGGCGAACAGAGACCCGATTAGATCATTTTACATTAAGGTTAATATAAGTATTCAGCGAGATTCTATCACATTTGTTCAATTTGCGTCGCTCCTATTTCAGACAGCGTACTGGGCTAGGCGGCATCTTAAGGCGCGTGGAATGGCGAGTAAAATGCACTATAAAACATCTATGGTAGGGAAACCAGAGACCCGATTAGATCATTTTATATTAAGGTTACTTTAAGAATTCAGCTAAATTCTATCACATTTGTTCAATTTACGTCGCTCCTATTTCAAATAGCTTATTGGGCGAAGCGGCGTCTCAAAGCGCATGAAATGACGAGTGAAATGCACTATTAAACTTCTATCCTAGGGCAATCAGAGACCCGATTAGATCATTTTATATTTTGTTTAATATAAGATTTCAGGGAAATTCTATCACATTTGTTTAATTTACGTCGCTCCTATTTCAGATAGCGCATTGGGCTAAGCGGCATCTCAAAGCGCATGAAATGGCGAGTAAAATGCAATACTAAACTTCTAGGATAAGGCAAACAGAGACCCGATTAGATCATTTTATATTACGGATAATATAAGAATTCAGCGTAATTCTATCACATTTGTTTAACTTACGTCGCTCCTAATTTAGATAGCGTACTGGGCTAGGCGGCATCTTAAAGCGCGTGGAATGGCGAGTAAAATGCACTGTTAAACTTCTATGATAGGGCAATCAGAGACCCGATTAGATCATTTTATATTTTGTTTAATATAAGAATTCAGCGAAATTCTATCACATTTGTTCAATTTGCGTCGCTCCTATTTCAGACAGCTTATTGGGCTTAGCGGCATCTCAAAGCGCATCAAATGGCGAACAAAATGCACTATTAAACTTCTAGGCTAGGGCGAACAGAGACCAGATTAGATCATTTTATATTTTGGTTAATATAAGGATTCTGCGAAATTCTATCACATTTGTTCAACTTACGTCGCTCCTATTTCAGATAGCGTACTGGGCTAGGCGGCATCTTAAAGCGCGTGGAATGGCGAGTAAAATGCACCATTAGACTTCTATGGTAGGGCGAGCAGAGACACGATTAGATCATTTTATATTTTGGTTAATATAAGAATTCAGTGAAATTCTATCACATTTGTTCAATTTACGTCGCTCCTATTTCAAATAGCGTATTGGGCTCAGCGGCATCTCAAAGCGCATGAAATGGCGAGCAAAATGCACTATTAAACTTCTATCCTAGGGCAATCAGAGACCCGATTAGATCATTTTATATTTTGTTTAATATAAGATTTCAGGGAAATTCTATCACATTTGTTTAATTTACGTCGCTCCTATTTCAGATAGCGCATTGGGCTAAGCGGCATCTCAAAGCGCATGAAATGGCGAGTAAAATGCAATACTAAACTTCTAGGATAAGGCAAACAGAGACCCGATTAGATCATTTTATATTACGGATAATATAAGAATTCAGCGTAATTCTATCACATTTGTTTAACTTACGTCGCTCCTAATTTAGATAGCGTACTGGGCTAGGCGGCATCTTAAAGCGCGTGGAATGGCGAGTAAAATGCACTGTTAAACTTCTATGATAGGGCAATCAGAGACCCGATTAGATCATTTTATATTACGGATAATATAAGAATTCAGCGAAATTCTATCACATTTGTTCAATTTACGTCGCTCCTATTTCAAATAGCGTATTGGGCTAAGCGGCATCTCAAAGCGCATGAAATGGCGAGTAAAATGCAATACTAAACTTCTATTATAAGGCAAACAGAGACCCGATTAGATCATTTTATATTATAGTTAATTTAAGAATTCAGCGAAATTCTATCACATTTGTTCAATTTACGTCGCTCCTATATCGGATAGCGTATTGGGCTAAGCGGTATCTCAAAGCGCATGAAATGGCGAGTAAAATGCAATACTAAACTTCTAGGATAAGGCAAACAGAGACCCGAATAGATCATTTTATATTACGGTTAATATAAGAATTCGGCGTAGTTCTTTCACATTTGTTCAATTTACGTCGCTGCTATTCCAGATAGCTTATTGTGCTTAGCGGCATCTCACAGCGCATGAAATGACGAGTGAAATGCACTATTAAACTTCCAGGGCAGGGCAAACAGAGACCCGATTAGATCATTTTATATTAAGGTTACTTTAAGAATTCAGCGAAATTCTATCACATTTGTTCAATTTACGTCGCTCCTATTCCAGATAGCGTACTGTGCTAGGCGGCATCTTAAGGCGCGTGGAATGGCGAGTAAAATGCACAATGAAACTTCTATGGTAGGGAAACCAGAGACCCGATTAGATCATTTTATATTAAGGTTAGTTTAAGAATTCAGCGAAATCCTATCACATTTGTTCAATTTACGTCGCTCCTATTTCAAATAGCTTATTGGGCGAAGCGGCGTCTCAAAGCGCATGAAATGACGAGTGAAATGCACTATTAAACTTCTAGGGTAGGGCAAACAGAGACCCGATTAGATCATTTGATATTATGGTTAATTTAAGAATTCAGCGAAATTCTATCACATTTGTTCAATTTACGTCGCTCCTATTTCAGATAGCGTATTGGGATAAGCGGCATCTCAAAGCGCATGAAATGGCGAGTAAAATGCACTATTAAACTTCTAGGGTAGGGCGAACAGAGACCCGATTAGATCATTTTACATTAAGGTTAATATAAGTCTTCAGCGAGATTCTATCACATTTGTTCAATTTACGTCGCTCCTATTTCAGACAGCGTACTGGGCTAGGCGGCATCTTAAAGCGTGTGGAATGGCGAGTAAAATGCACTATTAACCTTCTATGATAGGGCAATCAGAGACCAGACTAGATCATTTTATACTTTGGTTAATATAAGAATTCAGCGAAATTCTATCACATTTGTTCAATTTACGTCGCTCCTATTTCAAATAGCGTATTGGGCTACGCGGCATCTCAAAGCGCATGGAATGACGAGTGAAATGCACTGTTATACTTCTAGGGTAGGGCGTACAGAGACCCGAAGAGATCATTTTACATTATGGTGAATATAAGAATGCAGCGTAATTTTGTCACATTTGTTCAACTTACGTCGCTCCTATTTCAGATAGCGTATTGGGTTAAGCGTCATCTCAAAGCGCATGAAATGGCGAGTGAAATGCACTATTAAACTTCTAGGGTAGGGCGAACAGAGACCCGATTAGATCATTTTACATTAAGGTTAATATAAGTATTCAGCGAGATTCTATCACATTTGTTCAATTTGCGTCGCTCCTATTTCAGACAGCGTACTGGGTTAGGCGGCATCTTAAGGCGTGTGGAATGGCGAGTGAAATGCACTATTAACCTTCTATGATAGGGCAATCAGAGACCAGACTAGATCATTTTATACCTTGGTTAATATAAGAATTCAGCGAAATTCTATCACATTTGTTAAATTTACGTCGCTCCAATTTCAGATAGCCTATTGGCTAAGCGGCATATCAAAGCGCATGAAATGGCGTGTAAAATGCACGATTAAACTTCTAGGGTAGGGCAAACAGAGACCCGATTAGATCATTTATATTTTGTTTAATATAAGAATTCAGCGAAATTCTATCACATTGGTCAATTTACGTCGCTCCTATTTCAGACAGCTTATTGGGCTTAGCGGCATCTCAAAGCGCATCAAATGGCGAACAAAATGCACTATTAAACTTCTAGGCTAGGGCGAACAGAGACCAGATTAGATCATTTTATATTTTGGTTAATATAAGAATTCTGCGAAATTCTATCACATTTGTTCAATTTACGTCGCTCCTATTTCAGATAGCGTACTGGGCTAGGCGCCATCTTAAAGCGCGTGGAATGGCGAGTAAAATGCACTGCTCAACTTTTATGATAGGGCAATCAGAGACCCGATTAGCTCATTTTATATTTTGTTTAATATAAGAATTCAACGAAATTCTATCACATTTGTAACATTTACGTCGCTCCTATTACAGATAGCTTATTGGGCTTAGCGGCATCTCAAAGCGCATGGAATGACGAGTGAAATGCACTATTAAACTTCTGGGGTAGGGCAAACAGTGACGCGATTAGATCATTTTATATTATGGTTAATTTAAGAATTCAGCAAAATTCTATCACATTTGCTCAATTTACGTCGCTCCTATTTCAGATAGCGTATTGGGCTAAGCGGTATCTCAAAGGGCATGAAATGCCGAGTAAAATGCTATACTAAACTTCTAGGATAAGGCAAACAGAGACCCGATTAGATTATTTTATATTACGGTTAATATAAGAATACAGCGTAATTCTATCACATTTGTTCAACTTACGTCGCTGCTAATTTAGATAGCGTACTGGGCTAGGCGGCATCTTAAAGCGCGTGGAATGGCGAGTAAAATGCACTGCTAAACTTCTATGATAGGGCAATCAGAGACCCGATTAGATCATTGTATATTTTGTTTAATATAAGATTTCAGGGAAATTCTATCACATTTGTTCAATTTACGTCGCTCCTATTTCAGATAGCGTATTGGGCTAAGCGGCATCTCAAGGCGCACGAAATGGCGAATAAAATGCGCTATTAAACTTCTAGGCTAGGGCGAATAGAGAACCGATTAGATCATTTTACATTATGGTTCTTAAAAGAATTCACCGAAATTCTATCACATTTGTTCAACGTACGTCGCTCCTATTTCAGATAGCGTATTGGGATAAGCGGCATCGAAAAGCGCATGAAATGGCGAGTAAAATGCACAATTAAACTACTAGGGTAGGGCAAACAGAGACCCGATTAGATCATTTTATATTGTGGTTAATTTAAGAATTCAGCAAAATTCTATCACATTTGTTCAACTCACGTCGCTCCTATTTCAGATAGCGTATTGGGTTAAGCGTCATCTCAAAGCGCATGAAATGGCGAGTAAAATGCACTATTAAACTTCTAGGGTAGGGCCAACAGAGACCCGATTAAATCATTTTATATTATAGTTAATTTAAGAATTCAGCGAAATTCTATCACATTTGTTCAATTTACGTCGCTCCTATTTCAGATAGCGTATTGGGCTAAGCGGCATCTCAAAGCGCATGAAATGGCGAGTAAAATGCAATACTAAACTTCTAGGATAAGGCAAACAGAGACCCGATTAGATCATTTTATATTTTGGTTAATATAAGAATTCAGCGAAATTCTATCATATTTGTTCAATTTACGTCGCTCATATTTCAGATAGCGTATTGGGCTAAGCGGCATCTCAAAGCGCATGAAATGGCGAGTAAAATGCACTATTAAACTTCTAGGGTAGGGCCAACAGAGACCCGATTAAATCATTTTATATTATAGTTAATTTAAGAATTCAGCGAAATTCTATCACATTTGTTCAATTTACGTCGCTCCTATTTCAGATAGCGTATTGGGCTAGGCGGCATCTCAAAGCGCATGAAATGACGAGTGAAATGCACTATTAAACTTCTAGGGTAGGGCGAACAGAGACCCGATTAGATCATTTTACATTAAGGTTAATATAAGTATTCAGCGAGATTCTATCACATTTGTTCAATTTGCGTCGCTCCTATTTCAGACAGCGTACTGGGCTAGGCGGCATCTTAAGGCGCGTGGAATGGCGAGTAAAATGCAGTATTAAACTTCTATGGTAGGGAAACCAGAGACCCGATTAGATCATTTTATATTAAGGTTACTTTAAGAATTCAGCGAAATTCTGTCACATTTGTTCAATTTACGTCGCTCCTATTTCAAGTAGCTTATTGGGCGAAGCGGCGTCTCAAAGCGCATGAAATGACGAGTGAAATGCACTATTAAACTTCTAGGGTAGGGCAAACAGAGACCCGATTAGATCATTTTATATTATGGTTAATTTAAGAATTCAGCGAAATTCTATCACATTTGTTCAATTTACGTCGCTCCAATTTCAGATAGCGTATTGGGCGAAGCGGCATCTCAAAGCGTATGAAATGGCGAATAAAATGCACTATTAAAGTTCTAGGCTAGGGCGAACAGAGACCCGAGCAGATCATTTTACATTATGGTTAATAAAAGAATGCAGCGTAATTCTATCACATTTGTTCAACTTACGTCGCTCCTATTTCAGATAGCGTATTGGGCTAGGCGCCATCTTAAAGCGCGTGGAATGGCGAGTAAAATGCACTGCTCAACTTTTATGATAGGGCAATCAGAGACCCGATTAGCTCATTTTATATTTTGTTTAATATAAGATTTCAGGGAAATTCTATCACATTTGTTCAATTTACGTCGCTCCTATTTCAGATAGCTTATTGGGCTAAGCGGCATGTCAAAGCGCAAGAAATGACGAGTGAAATGCACTGTTAAACTTCTATGATAGGGCAATCAGAGACCCAATTAGATCATTTTATATTTTGTTTAATATAAGATTTCAGGGAAATTCTATCACATTTGTTTAATTTACGTCGCTCCTATTTCAGATAGCTTATTGGGCTAAGCGGCATCTGAAGGCGCATGAAATGGCGAGTAAAATGCACTATTAAACTTCTAGGGTAGGGCAAGCAGAGACCCGATGAGATCATATTATATTATGGTTAATTTAAGATGTCAGCAAAATTTTATCGCATTTGTTCAATTTACGTCGCTCCTATTTCAGATAGCGTAGTGGGCTTGGCGGCATCTTAAAGCGCGTGGAATGGCGAGTAATATGCACTACTAAACTTCTATGATAGGGCAATCAGAGACCCGATTAGATCATTTTATATTTTGTTTAATATAAGATTTCAGGGAAATTCTATCACATTTGTTCAATTTACGTCGCTTCTACTTCAGAGCACAAACTGGACTAGGCGGCATCTTAAAGCGCGTGGAATGGCGAGTAAAATGAACTATTAACCTTCTATGATAGGGCAATCAGAGACCAGATTAGATCAATTTATACTTTGGTTAATATAAGAGCTCAGCGAAATTCTATCACATTTGTTCAATTTACGTCGCTCCTATTTCAGATAGCGTATTGGGCTAGGCGGCATCTTAAAGCGTGTGGAATGGCGAGTAAAATGCACTATTAACCTTCTATGATAGGGCAATCAGAGACCAGACTAGATCATTTTATACCTTGGTTAATTTAAGAATTCAGCGAGATTCTATCACATTTGTTCAATTTACGTCGGTCCTATTTCAGATAGCGTATTGGGATAAGCGGCATCTCAAAGCGCATGAAATGGCGAGTAAAATGCACTATTAAACTTCTAGGGTAGGGCGAACAGAGACCCGATTAGATCATTTTACATTAAGGTTAATATAAGTATTCAGCGAGATTCTATCACATTTGTTCAATTTACGTCGCTCCTATTTCAGACAGCGTACTGGGCTAGGCGGCATCTTAAAGCGTGTGGAATGGCGAGTAAAATGCACTATTAACCTTCTATGATAGGGCAATCAGAGACCAGACTAGATCATTTTATACCTTGGTTAATATAAGAATTCAGCGAAATTCTATCACATTTGTTAAATTTATGTCGCTCCAATTTCAGATAGCCTATTGGGCTAAGCGGCATCTCAAAGCGCGTGAAATGGCGAATAAAATGCACTCTTAAACTTCTAGGCTAGGGCGAACAGAGACCCGATCAGATCATTTTACATTATGGTTCATAAAAGAATTCAGCGAAATTCTATCACATTTGTTCAACTTACGTCGCTCCTATTTCAGATAGCGTAGTGGGCTAAGCGGCATCTCAAAGCGCATGAAATCGGGAGTGAAATGCACTATTAGACTTCTAGGCTAGGGCGAACAGAGACCCGATCAGGTCATTTTACATTATGGTTAATAAAAGAATTCAGCGAAATTCTATCACATTTGTTCAACTTACGTCGCTCCTATTTCAGATAGCGTATTGGGCTAAGCGGCATCTCAAAGCGCATGAAATGGCGAGTAAAATGCACTATTAGATTTCTATGGTAGGGCGTACAGAGACCCGATTAGATCATTTTATATTACGGTTAATATAAGAATTCAGCGTAATTCTATCACATTTGTTCAACTTACGTTGCTCCTATTTCAGATACCGTACTGGGCTAGGCGGCATCATAAAGCGCGTGGAATGGCGAGTAAAATGCACTACTAAACTTCTATGATAGGGCAATCAGAGACCCGATTAGATCATTTTATATTTTGTTTAATATAAGAATTCAGGGAAATTCTATCACATTTGTTCAACTTACGTAGCTCCTATTTCAGATACCATACTGGGCTAGGCGGCATCATAAAGCGCGTGGAATGGCGAGTACAATGCACTACTAAACTTCTAGGATAAGGCAAACAGAGACCTGATTAGATCATTTTATATTTTGTTTAATATAAGATTTCAGGGAAATTCTATCGCATTTGTTCAATTTACGTCGCTCCTATTTCAGATACCGTACTGGGCTCGGCGGCATCTTAAAGCGCGTGGAATGGCGAGTGAAATGCACTATTAGACTTCTATGGTAGGGCGAACAGAGACCCGATTAGATCATTTTACATTAAGGTTAATATAAGAATTCAGGGAAATTCTATCACATTTGTTCAATTTACGTCGCTCCTATTCCAGATAGCGTATTGGGCTATGCGGCATCTCAAAGCACATGAAATGGCGAGTAAAATGCACTTTTAAACTTCTAGGGTAGGGCGTACAGAGACCCGATTAGATCATTTTATATTATGGTCAATTTAAGAATTCAGTGAAATTCTATCACACTTGTTCAATTTACGTCGCTCCTATTTCAGATAGCGTATTGGGCTAAGCGGCATGTCAAAGCGCATGAAATGGCGAGTAAAATGCCCTATTAAACTTCTAGGATAAGGCAAACAGAGACCCGATTATATCATTTTATATTACGGTAAATATAAGAATTCGGCGTAATTCTATCACATTTGTTCAATTTACGTCGCTGCTATTCCAGATAGCTTATTGTGCTTAGCGATATCTCAAAGCGCATGAAATGACGAGTGAAATGCACTATTAAACTTCTAGGGTAGGGCAAACAGAGACCCGATTAGATCATTTTATATTATGGTTAATTTAAGAATTCAGCGAAATTCTATCACATTTGTTCAATTTACGTCGCTCCTATTTCAGATAGCGTATTGGGCTAAGCGGCATCTGAAGGCGCATGAAATGGCGAGTAAAATGCACTATTAAACTTCTAGGGTAGGGCAATCAGAGACCCGATTAGATCATTTTATATTTTGGTTAATATAAGAATTCAGCGAAATTCTATCACATTTGTTCAATTTACGTCGCTCCTATTTCAGATAGCGTATTGGGCTAAGCGGCATCTCAAAGCGCATGAAATGGCGAGTAAAATGCACTATTAAACTTCTAGGATAAGGCAAACAGAGACCCGATTAGATCATTTTATATTACGGTTAATATAAGAATGCAGCGTAATTCTATCACATTTGTTCAACTTACGTCGCTCCTATTTCAGGTAACGTACTGGGCTAGGCGGCATCTTAAAGCGCGTGGAATGGCGAGTAAAATGCACTACTAAACTTCTATGATAGGGCAATCAGAGACCCGATTAGATCATTTTATATTTTGTTTAATATAAGATTTCAGGGAAATTCTATCGCATTTGTTCAATTTACGTCGCTCCTATTTCAGATAGCGTATTGGGCTAAGCGGCATCTCAAAGCGCATGAAATGGAGAATAAAATGCACTATTAAACTTCTAGGCTAGGGAGAACAGAGACCCGATTAGATCATTTTACATTATGGTTCATAACAGAATTCAGCGCAATTCTATCACATTTTTTCAACTTACGTCGCTCCTATTTCAGATAGCGTATTGGGCTAAGCGGCAGCTCAAAGCGCATGAAATGGCGAGTAAAATGCAATATTAAGCTTCTAGGGTACGGCAAACAGACACCCGATTAGATCATTTTATATTATGGTTAATTTAAGAAATCAGCAAAATTCTATCACATTTGTTCAATTTACGTCGCTCCTATTTCAGATAGCGTATTGGGCTAAGCGGCATCTCAAAGCGCATGAAATGGCGAGTAAAATGCACTATCAAACTTCTAGGATAAGGCAAACAGAGACCCGATTAGATCATTTTATATTACGGTTAATATAAGAATTCAGCGTAATTCTATCACATTTGTTCAACTTACGTCGCTCCTATTTCAGATACCGTACTGGGCTCGGCGGCATCTTAAAGCGCGTGGAATGGCGAGTGAAATGCGCTATTAGACTTCTATGGTAGGGCGAACAGAGACCCGATTAGATCATTTTATATTATGGTTAATTTAAGAATTCAGCAAAATTCTAACACATTTGTTCAATTTACGTCGCTCCTATTTCAGATAGCGTATTGGGCTAAGCGGCATCTCAAAGCGCATGAAATGGCGAGTAAAATGCACTATTAAACTTCTAGGGTAGGGCAAGCAGAGACCCGATTACATCATCTAATATTATGGTTAATTTAAGAATTCAGCAAAATTCTATCACATTTGTTCAATTTACGTCGCTCCTATTTCAGATAGCGTATTGGGCTAAGCGGCATCTCAAAGCGCATGAAATGGCGAGTAAAATGCACTATCAAACTTCTAGGATAAGGCAAACAGAGACCCGATTAGATCATTTTATATTACGGTTAATATAAGAATTCAGCGTAATTCTATCACATTTGTTCAACTTTCGTCGCTCCTATTTCAGGTAGCGTATTGGGCTAGGCGGCATCTCAAAGCGCATGAAATGACGAGTGAATTGCACTATTAAACTTCTAGGGTAGGGCAATCAGTGACCCGATTAGATCATTTTATATTATAGTTAATTTAAGAATTCAGCGAAATTCTATCACATTTGTTCCATTTACGTCGCTCCTATTTCAGATAGCGTATTGGGCTAAGCGGCATCTCTAAGCGCATGAAATGGCGAGTAAAATGCAATACTAAACTTCTAGGATAAGGCAAACAGAGACCCGATTAGATCATTTTATATTACGGTTAATATAAGAATGCAGCGTAATTCTATCACATTTGTTCAACTTACGTCGCTCCTATTTCAGGTAGCGTACTGGGCTAGGCGGCATCTTAAAGCGCGTGGAATGGCGAGTAAAATGCTATACTAAACTTCTATGATAGGGCAATCAGAGACCCGATTAGATCATTTTATATTTTGTTTAATATAAGATTTCAGGGAAATTCTATCGCATTTGTTCAATTTACGTCGCTCCTATTTCAGATAGCGTATTGGGCTAAGCGGCATCTCAAAGCGCATGAAATGGCGAGTAAAATGCACTATCAAACTTCTAGGATAAGGCAAACAGAGACCGGATTAGATCATTTTATATTACGGTTAATATAAGAATTCAGCGTAATTCTACCACATTTGTTCAACTTACGTCGCTGCTAATTTAGATAGCGTACTGGGCTAGGCGGCATCTTAAAGCGCGTTGAATGGCGAGTAAAATGCACTGCTAAACTTCTA
Source organism: Macropis europaea (assembly GCA_916610135.2). Taxonomy (NCBI): domain Eukaryota; kingdom Metazoa; phylum Arthropoda; class Insecta; order Hymenoptera; family Melittidae; genus Macropis; species Macropis europaea. The sequence continues at coordinate 12,598 of CAKAJE020001353.1, forward strand.
TGATAGGGCAATCAGAGACCCGATTAGATCATTTTATATTTTGTTTAATATAAAATTTCAGGGAAATTCTATCACATTTGTTCAATTTACGTAGCTCCTATTTCAGATAGCGTATTGGGCTAAGCGGCATCTCAAAGCGCATGAAATGGCGAGTAAAATGCACTATTAGATTTCTATGGTAGTGCGTACAGAGACCCGATTAGATCATTTTATATTATGGTTAATTTAAGAATTCAGCAAAATTCTATCACATTTGTTCAATTTACGTCGCTCCTATTTCAGATAGCGTATTGGGATAAGCGGCATCTCAAAGCGCATGAAATGACGAGTGAAATGCACTATTAAACTTCTTGGATAAGGCAAACAGAGACCCGATTAGATCATTTTATATTGTGGTTAATTTAAGCATTCAGCAAAATTCTATCACATTTGTTCAATTTACGTCGCTCCTCTTTCAGATAGCGGATTGGGCTAAGCGGCATCTCAAAGCGCATGAAATGGCGAGTAAAATGCACAATTAAACTACTAGGGTAGGGCAAACAGAGACCCGATTAGATCATTTTATATTGTGGTTAATTTAAGCATTCAGCAAAATTCTATCACATTTGTTCAATTTACGTCGCTCCTATTTCAGATAGCGTATTGGGCTAAGCGGCATCTCAAAGCGCATGAAATGGCGAGTAAAATGCACTATCAAACTTCTAGGATAAGGCAAACAGAGACCGGATTAGATCATTTTATATTACGGTTAATATAAGAATTCAGCGTAATTCTATCACATTTGTTCAACTTACGTCGCTCCTATTTCAGGTAGCGTACTGGGCTAGGCGGCATCTTAAAGCGCGTGGAATGGCGAGTAAAATGCACTATTAACCTTCTAGGATAAGGCAAACAGAGACCTGATTAGATCATTTTATATTACGGTTAATATAAGAATTCGGCGTAATTCTATCACATTTGTTCAATTTACGTCGCTGCGATTCCAGATAGCTTATTGTGCTTAGCGGCATCTCAAAGCGCATGAAATGACGTGTGAAATGCACTATTAAACTTCTAGGATAAGGCAAACAGAGACCCGATTAGATCATTTTATATTTTGGTTAATATAAGAATTCAGCGAAATTCTATCACATTTGTTCAATTTACGTCGCTCATATTTCAGATAGCGAACTGGGCTATGCGGCATCTTAAAGCGCGCGGAATGGCGAGTAAAATGCACTATTAAACTTCTATGCTAGGGCAATCAGAGACCCGATTAGATCATTTCATATTTTGGTTAATATAAGAAAACAGTGAAATTCTATCACATTTGTTTAATTTACGTCGCTCCTATTTCAGATAGCGTATTGGGCAAGGCGGCATCTCAAAGCGTATGAAATGGCGAATAAAATGCACTATTAAAGTTCTAGGGTAGGGCAAACAGAGACCCGATTAGATCATTTTATATTATGGTTAATTTAAGAATTGAGCGAAATTCTATCACATTTGTTCAACTTACGTCGCTCCTATTTCAGAAAGCGTACTGGGGGAGGCGGCATCTTAAAGCGCGTGGAATGCCGAGTAAAATCCACTATTAAACTTCAAGGCTAGGGCGAACAGAGACCAGATTAGATCATTTTACATTCTGGTTAATAAAATAATTCAGCGAAATTCTATCACATTTGTTCAACTTACGTCGCTCCTATTTCAGGTAGCGTATTGGGCTAGGCGGCATCTCAAAGCGCATGAAATGACGAGTGAAATGCACTATTAAACTTCTAGGGTAGGGCAAACAGAGACCCGATTAGATCATTTTATATTATGGTTAATTTAAGAATTCAGCAAAATTCTGTCACATTTGTTCAATGTACGTCGCTCCTATTTCGGATAGCGTACTGGGCTAGGCGGCATCTTAAAGCGCGTGGAATGGCGAGTAAAATGCACTATTAACCTTCTAGGATAAGGCAAACAGAGACCTGATTAGATCATTTTATATTACGGTTAATATAAGAATTCGGCGTAATTCTATCACATTTGTTCAATTTACGTCGCTGCGATTCCAGATAGCTTATTGTGCTTAGCGGCATCTCAAAGCGCATGAAATGACGTGTGAAATGCACTATTAAACTTCTAGGATAAGGCAAACAGAGACCCGATTAGATCATTTTATATTTTGGTTAATATAAGAATTCAGCGAAATTCTATCACATTTGTTCAATTTACGTCGCTCATATTTCAGATAGCGAACTGGGCTATGCGGCATCTTAAAGCGCGCGGAATGGCGAGTAAAATGCACTATTAAACTTCTATGCTAGGGCAATCAGAGACCCGATTAGATCATTTCATATTTTGGTTAATATAAGAAAACAGTGAAATTCTATCACATTTGTTTAATTTACGTCGCTCCTATTTCAGATAGCGTATTGGGCAAGGCGGCATCTCAAAGCGTATGAAATGGCGAATAAAATGCACTATTAAAGTTCTAGGGTAGGGCAAACAGAGACCCGATTAGATCATTTTATATTATGGTTAATTTAAGAATTGAGCGAAATTCTATCACATTTGTTCAACTTACGTCGCTCCTATTTCAGAAAGCGTACTGGGGGAGGCGGCATCTTAAAGCGCGTGGAATGCCGAGTAAAATCCACTATTAAACTTCAAGGCTAGGGCGAACAGAGACCAGATTAGATCATTTTACATTCTGGTTAATAAAATAATTCAGCGAAATTCTATCACATTTGTTCAACTTACGTCGCTCCTATTTCAGGTAGCGTATTGGGCTAGGCGGCATCTCAAAGCGCATGAAATGACGAGTGAAATGCACTATTAAACTTCTAGGGTAGGGCAAACAGAGACCCGATTAGATCATTTTATATTATGGTTAATTTAAGAATTCAGCAAAATTCTGTCACATTTGTTCAATGTACGTCGCTCCTATTTCGGATAGCGTACTGGGCTAGGCGGCATCTTAAAGCGCGTGGAATGGCGAGTAAAATGCACTATTAAACTTCTAGGGTAGGGCAATCAGTGACCCGATTAGATCATTTTATATTATAGTTAATTTAAGAATTCGGCGAAATTCTATCACATTTGTTCAATTTACGTCGCTCCTATTTTAGATAGCGCATTGGGCTAAGCGGCATCTCAAAGCGCATGAAATGGCGAGTAAAATGCACTACTAAACTTCTAGGGTAGGGCCAACAGAGACCCGATTAAATCATTTTATATTATAGTTAATTTAAGAATTCAGCGAAATTCTATCACATTTGTTCAATTTACGTCGCTCCTATTTCAAATAGCGTATTGGGCTAAGCGGCATCTCAAAGCGCATGAAATGGCGAGTAAAATGCAATACTAAACTTCTAGGATAAGGCAAACAGAGACCCGAGTAGATCATTTTATATTATAGTTAATTTAAGAATTCAGCGAAATTCTATCACATTTGTTCAATTTACGTCGCTCCTATTTCGGATAGCGTATTGGGCTAAGCGGTATCTCAAAGCGCATGAAATGGCGAGTAAAATGCACAATTAAACTGCTAGGGTAGGGCAAACCGAGACCCGATTAGATCATTTTATATTGTGGTTAATTTAAGAATTCAGCAAAATTCTATCACATTTGTTCAATTTACGTCGCTCCTATTTCAGATAGCGTATTGGGCTAAGCGGCATCTCAAAGCGCATGAAATGGCCAGTAAAATGCACTATCAAACTTCTAGGATAAGGCAAACAGAGACCCGATTAGATCATTTTATATTACGGTTAATATAAGAATTCAGCGTAATTCTATCACATTTGTTCAACTTACGTCGCTCCGATTTCAGATAGCGTATTGGGTTAAGCGTCATCTCAAAGCGCATGAAATGGCGAGTGAAATGCACTATTAAACTTTTAGGGTAGGGCGAACAGAGACCCGATTAGATCATTTTACATTAAGGTTAATATAAGTATTCAGCGAGATTCTATCACACTAGTTCAATTTACGTCGCTTCTACTTCAGACAGCGTACTGGGCTAGGCGGCATCTTAAAGCGCGTGGAATGGCGAGTAAAATGAACTATTAACCTTCTATGATAGGGCAATCAGAGACCAGATTAGATCAATTTATACTTTGGTTAATATAAGAGCTCAGCGAAATTCTATCACATTTGTTCAATTTACGTCGCTCCTATTTCAGATAGCGTATTGGGCTAGGCGGCATCTCAAAGCGCATGAAATGACGAATGAAATGCACTATTAAACTTCTAGGGTAGGGCGAACAGAGACCCGATTAGATCATTTTACATTAAGGTTAATATAAGTATTCAGCGAGATTCTATCACATTTGTTCAATTTGCGTCGCTCCTATTTCAGACAGCGTACTGGGCTAGGCGGCATCTTAAGGCGCGTGGAATGGCGAGTAAAATGCACTATAAAACATCTATGGTAGGGAAACCAGAGACCCGATTAGATCATTTTATATTAAGGTTACTTTAAGAATTCAGCTAAATTCTATCACATTTGTTCAATTTACGTCGCTCCTATTTCAAATAGCTTATTGGGCGAAGCGGCGTCTCAAAGCGCATGAAATGACGAGTGAAATGCACTATTAAACTTCTATCCTAGGGCAATCAGAGACCCGATTAGATCATTTTATATTTTGTTTAATATAAGATTTCAGGGAAATTCTATCACATTTGTTTAATTTACGTCGCTCCTATTTCAGATAGCGCATTGGGCTAAGCGGCATCTCAAAGCGCATGAAATGGCGAGTAAAATGCAATACTAAACTTCTAGGATAAGGCAAACAGAGACCCGATTAGATCATTTTATATTACGGATAATATAAGAATTCAGCGTAATTCTATCACATTTGTTTAACTTACGTCGCTCCTAATTTAGATAGCGTACTGGGCTAGGCGGCATCTTAAAGCGCGTGGAATGGCGAGTAAAATGCACTGTTAAACTTCTATGATAGGGCAATCAGAGACCCGATTAGATCATTTTATATTTTGTTTAATATAAGAATTCAGCGAAATTCTATCACATTTGTTCAATTTGCGTCGCTCCTATTTCAGACAGCTTATTGGGCTTAGCGGCATCTCAAAGCGCATCAAATGGCGAACAAAATGCACTATTAAACTTCTAGGCTAGGGCGAACAGAGACCAGATTAGATCATTTTATATTTTGGTTAATATAAGGATTCTGCGAAATTCTATCACATTTGTTCAACTTACGTCGCTCCTATTTCAGATAGCGTACTGGGCTAGGCGGCATCTTAAAGCGCGTGGAATGGCGAGTAAAATGCACCATTAGACTTCTATGGTAGGGCGAGCAGAGACACGATTAGATCATTTTATATTACGGTTAATATAAGAATTCGGCGTAGTTCTTTCACATTTGTTCAATTTACGTCGCTGCTATTCCAGATAGCTTATTGTGCTTAGCGGCATCTCACAGCGCATGAAATGACGAGTGAAATGCACTATTAAACTTCTAGGGTAGGGCAAACAGAGACCCGATTAGATCATTTGATATTATGGTTAATTTAAGAATTCAGCGAAATTCTATCACATTTGTTCAATTTACGTCGCTCCTATTTCAGATAGCGTATTGGGATAAGCGGCATCTCAAAGCGCATGAAATGGCGAGTAAAATGCACTATTAAACTTCTAGGGTAGGGCGAACAGAGACCCGATTAGATCATTTTACATTAAGGTTAATATAAGTCTTCAGCGAGATTCTATCACATTTGTTCAATTTACGTCGCTCCTATTTCAGACAGCGTACTGGGCTAGGCGGCATCTTAAAGCGTGTGGAATGGCGAGTAAAATGCACTATTAACCTTCTATGATAGGGCAATCAGAGACCAGACTAGATCATTTTATACTTTGGTTAATATAAGAATTCAGCGAAATTCTATCACATTTGTTCAATTTACGTCGCTCCTATTTCAAATAGCGTATTGGGCTACGCGGCATCTCAAAGCGCAAGGAATGACGAGTGAAATGCACTGTTATACTTCTAGGGTAGGGCGTACAGAGACCCGAAGAGATCATTTTACATTATGGTGAATATAAGAATGCAGCGTAATTTTGTCACATTTGTTCAACTTACGTCGCTCCTATTTCAGATAGCGTATTGGGTTAAGCGTCATCTCAAAGCGCATGAAATGGCGAGTGAAATGCACTATTAAACTTCTAGGGTAGGGCGAACAGAGACCCGATTAGATCATTTTACATTAAGGTTAATATAAGTATTCAGCGAGATTCTATCACATTTGTTCAATTTGCGTCGCTCCTATTTCAGACAGCGTACTGGGTTAGGCGGCATCTTAAGGCGTGTGGAATGGCGAGTGAAATGCACTATTAACCTTCTATGATAGGGCAATCAGAGACCAGACTAGATCATTTTATACCTTGGTTAATATAAGAATTCAGCGAAATTCTATCACATTTGTTAAATTTACGTCGCTCCAATTTCAGATAGCCTATTGGGCTAAGCGGCATATCAAAGCGCATGAAATGGCGTGTAAAATGCACGATTAAACTTCTAGGGTAGGGCAAACAGAGACCCGATTAGATCATTTTATATTTTGTTTAATATAAGAATTCAGCGAAATTCTATCACATTGGTCAATTTACGTCGCTCCTATTTCAGACAGCTTATTGGGCTTAGCGGCATCTCAAAGCGCATCAAATGGCGAACAAAATGCACTATTAAACTTCTAGGCTAGGGCGAACAGAGACCAGATTAGATCATTTTATATTTTGGTTAATATAAGAATTCTGCGAAATTCTATCACATTTGTTCAATTTACGTCGCTCCTATTTCAGATAGCGTACTGGGCTAGGCGCCATCTTAAAGCGCGTGGAATGGCGAGTAAAATGCACTGCTCAACTTTTATGATAGGGCAATCAGAGACCCGATTAGCTCATTTTATATTTTGTTTAATATAAGAATTCAACGTAATTCTATCACATTTGTAACATTTACGTCGCTCCTATTACAGATAGCTTATTGGGCTTAGCGGCATCTCAAAGCGCATGGAATGACGAGTGAAATGCACTATTAAACTTCTGGGGTAGGGCAAACAGTGACGCGATTAGATCATTTTATATTATGGTTAATTTAAGAATTCAGCAAAATTCTATCACATTTGCTCAATTTACGTCGCTCCTATTTCAGATAGCGTATTGGGCTAAGCGGTATCTCAAAGGGCATGAAATGCCGAGTAAAATGCTATACTAAACTTCTAGGATAAGGCAAACAGAGACCCGATTAGATTATTTTATATTACGGTTAATATAAGAATACAGCGTAATTCTATCACATTTGTTCAACTTACGTCGCTGCTAATTTAGATAGCGTACTGGGCTAGGCGGCATCTTAAAGCGCGTGGAATGGCGAGTAAAATGCACTGCTAAACTTCTATGATAGGGCAATCAGAGACCCGATTAGATCATTGTATATTTTGTTTAATATAAGATTTCAGGGAAATTCTATCACATTTGTTCAATTTACGTCGCTCCTATTTCAGATAGCGTATTGGGCTAAGCGGCATCTCAAGGCGCACGAAATGGCGAATAAAATGCGCTATTAAACTTCTAGGCTAGGGCGAATAGAGAACCGATTAGATCATTTTACATTATGGTTCTTAAAAGAATTCACCGAAATTCTATCACATTTGTTCAACGTACGTCGCTCCTATTTCAGATAGCGTATTGGGATAAGCGGCATCGAAAAGCGCATGAAATGGCGAGTAAAATGCACAATTAAACTACTAGGGTAGGGCAAACAGAGACCCGATTAGATCATTTTATATTGTGGTTAATTTAAGAATTCAGCAAAATTCTATCACATTTGTTCAACTCACGTCGCTCCTATTTCAGATAGCGTATTGGGTTAAGCGTCATCTCAAAGCGCATGAAATGGCGAGTAAAATGCACTATTAAACTTCTAGGGTAGGGCCAACAGAGACCCGATTAAATCATTTTATATTATAGTTAATTTAAGAATTCAGCGAAATTCTATCACATTTGTTCAATTTACGTCGCTCCTATTTCAGATAGCATATTGGGCTAAGCGGCATCTCAAAGCGCATGAAATGGCGAGTAAAATGCAATACTAAACTTCTAGGATAAGGCAAACAGAGACCCGATTAGATCATTTTATATTTTGGTTAATATAAGAATTCAGCGAAATTCTATCATATTTGTTCAATTTACGTCGCTCATATTTCAGATAGCGTATTGGGCTAAGCGGCATCTCAAAGCGCATGAAATGGCGAGTAAAATGCACTATTAAACTTCTAGGGTAGGGCCAACAGAGACCCGATTAAATCATTTTATATTATAGTTAATTTAAGAATTCAGCGAAATTCTATCACATTTGTTCAATTTACGTCGCTCCTATTTCAGATAGCGTATTGGGCTAGGCGGCATCTCAAAGCGCATGAAATGACGAGTGAAATGCACTATTAAACTTCTAGGGTAGGGCGAACAGAGACCCGATTAGATCATTTTACATTAAGGTTAATATAAGTATTCAGCGAGATTCTATCACATTTGTTCAATTTGCGTCGCTCCTATTTCAGACAGCGTACTGGGCTAGGCGGCATCTTAAGGCGCGTGGAATGGCGAGTAAAATGCAGTATTAAACTTCTATGGTAGGGAAACCAGAGACCCGATTAGATCATTTTATATTAAGGTTACTTTAAGAATTCAGCGAAATTCTGTCACATTTGTTCAATTTACGTCGCTCCTATTTCAAGTAGCTTATTGGGCGAAGCGGCGTCTCAAAGCGCATGAAATGACGAGTGAAATGCACTATTAAACTTCTAGGGTAGGGCAAACAGAGACCCGATTAGATCATTTTATATTATGGTTAATTTAAGAATTCAGCGAAATTCTATCACATTTGTTCAATTTACGTCGCTCCAATTTCAGATAGCGTATTGGGCGAAGCGGCATCTCAAAGCGTATGAAATGGCGAATAAAATGCACTATTAAAGTTCTAGGCTAGGGCGAACAGAGACCCGAGCAGATCATTTTACATTATGGTTAATAAAAGAATGCAGCGTAATTCTATCACATTTGTTCAACTTACGTCGCTCCTATTTCAGATAGCGTATTGGGCTAGGCGCCATCTTAAAGCGCGTGGAATGGCGAGTAAAATGCACTGCTCAACTTTTATGATAGGGCAATCAGAGACCCGATTAGCTCATTTTATATTTTGTTTAATATAAGATTTCAGGGAAATTCTATCACATTTGTTCAATTTACGTCGCTCCTATTTCAGATAGCTTATTGGGCTAAGCGGCATGTCAAAGCGCAAGAAATGACGAGTGAAATGCACTGTTAAACTTCTATGATAGGGCAATCAGAGACCCAATTAGATCATTTTATATTTTGTTTAATATAAGATTTCAGGGAAATTCTATCACATTTGTTTAATTTACGTCGCTCCTATTTCAGATAGCTTATTGGGCTAAGCGGCATCTGAAGGCGCATGAAATGGCGAGTAAAATGCACTATTAAACTTCTAGGGTAGGGCAAACAGAGACCCGATGAGATCATATTATATTATGGTTAATTTAAGATGTCAGCAAAATTTTATCGCATTTGTTCAATTTACGTCGCTCCTATTTCAGATAGCGTAGTGGGCTTGGCGGCATCTTAAAGCGCGTGGAATGGCGAGTAATATGCACTACTAAACTTCTATGATAGGGCAATCAGAGACCCGATTAGATCATTTTATATTTTGTTTAATATAAGATTTCAGGGAAATTCTATCACATTTGTTCAATTTACGTCGCTTCTACTTCAGAGCACAAACTGGACTAGGCGGCATCTTAAAGCGCGTGGAATGGCGAGTAAAATGAACTATTAACCTTCTATGATAGGGCAATCAGAGACCAGATTAGATCAATTTATACTTTGGTTAATATAAGAGCTCAGCGAAATTCTATCACATTTGTTCAATTTACGTCGCTCCTATTTCAGATAGCGTATTGGGCTAGGCGGCATCTTAAAGCGTGTGGAATGGCGAGTAAAATGCACTATTAACCTTCTATGATAGGGCAATCAGAGACCAGACTAGATCATTTTATACCTTGGTTAATTTAAGAATTCAGCGAGATTCTATCACATTTGTTCAATTTACGTCGGTCCTATTTCAGATAGCGTATTGGGATAAGCGGCATCTCAAAGCGCATGAAATGGCGAGTAAAATGCACTATTAAACTTCTAGGGTAGGGCGAACAGAGACCCGATTAGATCATTTTACATTAAGGTTAATATAAGTATTCAGCGAGATTCTATCACATTTGTTCAATTTACGTCGCTCCTATTTCAGACAGCGTACTGGGCTAGGCGGCATCTTAAAGCGTGTGGAATGGCGAGTAAAATGCACTATTAACCTTCTATGATAGGGCAATCAGAGACCAGACTAGATCATTTTATACCTTGGTTAATATAAGAATTCAGCGAAATTCTATCACATTTGTTAAATTTATGTCGCTCCAATTTCAGATAGCCTATTGGGCTAAGCGGCATATCAAAGCGCATGAAATGGCGTGTAAAATGCACGATTAAACTTCTAGGGTAGGGCAAACAGAGACCCGATTAGATCATTTTATATTTTGTTTAATATAAGAATTCAGCGAAATTCTATCACATTGGTCAATTTACGTCGCTCCTATTTCAGACAGCTTATTGGGCTTAGCGGCATCTCAAAGCGCATCAAATGGCGAACAAAATGCACTATTAAACTTCTAGGCTAGGGCGAACAGAGACCAGATTAGATCATTTTATATTTTGGTTAATATAAGAATTCTGCGAAATTCTATCACATTTGTTCAATTTACGTCGCTCCTATTTCAGATAGCGTACTGGGCTAGGCGCCATCTTAAAGCGCGTGGAATGGCGAGTAAAATGCACTGCTCAACTTTTATGATAGGGCAATCAGAGACCCGATTAGCTCATTTTATATTTTGTTTAATATAAGAATTCAACGAAATTCTATCACATTTGTAACATTTACGTCGCTCCTATTACAGATAGCTTATTGGGCTTAGCGGCATCTCAAAGCGCATGGAATGACGAGTGAAATGCACTATTAAACTTCTGGGGTAGGGCAAACAGTGACGCGATTAGATCATTTTATATTATGGTTAATTTAAGAATTCAGCAAAATTCTATCACATTTGCTCAATTTACGTCGCTCCTATTTCAGATAGCGTATTGGGCTAAGCGGTATCTCAAAGGGCATGAAATGCCGAGTAAAATGCTATACTAAACATCTAGGATAAGGCAAACAGAGACCCGATTAGATTATTTTATATTACGGTTAATATAAGAATACAGCGTAATTCTATCACATTTGTTCATCTTACGTCGCTGCTAATTTAGATAGCGTACTGGGCTAGGCGGCATCTTAAAGCGCGTGGAATGGCGAGTAAAATGCACTGCTAAACTTCTATGATAGGGCAATCAGAGACCCGATTAGATCATTGTATATTTTGTTTAATATAAGATTTCAGGGAAATTCTATCACATTTGTTCAATTTACGTCGCTCCTATTTCAGATAGCGTATTGGGCTAAGCGGCATCTCAAGGCGCACGAAATGGCGAATAAAATGCGCTATTAAACTTCTAGGCTAGGGCGAATAGAGAACCGATTAGATCATTTTACATTATGGTTCTTAAAAGAATTCACCGAAATTCTATCACATTTGTTCAACGTACGTCGCTCCTATTTCAGATAGCGTATTGGGATAAGCGGCATCGAAAAGCGCATGAAATGGCGAGTAAAATGCACAATTAAACTACTAGGGTAGGGCAAACAGAGACCCGATTAGATCATTTTATATTGTGGTTAATTTAAGAATTCGGCAAAATTCTATCACATTTGTTCAACTCACGTCGCTCCTATTTCAGATAGCGTATTGGGTTAAGCGTCATCTCAAAGCGCATGAAATGGCGAGTAAAATGCACTATTAAACTTCTAGGGTAGGGCCAACAGAGACCCGATTAAATCATTTTATATTATAGTTAATTTAAGAATTCAGCGAAATTCTATCACATTTGTTCAATTTACGTCGCTCCTATTTCAGATAGCGTATTGGGCTAGGCGGCATCTCAAAGCGCATGAAATGACGAGTGAAATGCACTATTAAACTTCTAGGGTAGGGCGAACAGAGACCCGATTAGATCATTTTACATTAAGGTTAATATAAGTATTCAGCGAGATTCTATCACATTTGTTCAATTTGCGTCGCTCCTATTTCAGACAGCGTACTGGGCTAGGCGGCATCTTAAGGCGCGTGGAATGGCGAGTAAAATGCAGTATTAAACTTCTATGGTAGGGAAACCAGAGACCCGATTAGATCATTTTATATTAAGGTTACTTTAAGAATTCAGCGAAATTCTGTCACATTTGTTCAATTTACGTCGCTCCTATTTCAAGTAGCTTATTGGGCGAAGCGGCGTCTCAAAGCGCATGAAATGACGAGTGAAATGCACTATTAAACTTCTAGGGTAGGGCAAACAGAGACCCGATTAGATCATTTTATATTATGGTTAATTTAAGAATTCAGCGAAATTCTATCACATTTGTTCAATTTACGTCGCTCCAATTGCAGATAGCGTATTGGGCGAAGCGGCATCTCAAAGCGTATGAAATGGCGAATAAAATGCACTATTAAAGTTCTAGGCTAGGGCGAACAGAGACCCGAGCAGATCATTTTACATTATGGTTAATAAAAGAATGCAGCGTAATTCTATCACATTTGTTCAACTTACGTCGCTCCTATTTCAGACAGCGTATTGGGCTAGGCGCCATCTTAAAGCGCGTGGAATGGCGAGTAAAATGCACTGCTCAACTTTTATGATAGGGCAATCAGAGACCCGATTAGCTCATTTTATATTTTGTTTAATATAAGATTTCAGGGAAATTCTATCACATTTGTTTAATTTACGTCGCTCCTATTTCAGATAGCTTATTGGGCTAAGCGGCATCTGAAGGCGCATGAAATGGCGAGTAAAATGCACTATTAAACTTCTAGGGTAGGGCAAACAGAGACCCGATGAGATCATATTATATTATGGTTAATTTAAGATGTCAGCAAAATTTTATCGCATTTGTTCAATTTACGTCGCTCCTGTTTCAGATAGCGTACTGGGCTTGGCGGCATCTTAAAGCGCGTGGAATGGCGAGTAATATGCACTACTAAACTTCTATGATAGGGCAATCAGAGACCCGATTAGATCATTTTATATTTTGTTTAATATAAGATTTCAGGGAAATTCTATCACATTTGTTCAATTTACGTCGCTCCTATTTCAGATAGCGTATTGGGCTAAGCGGCATCTCAAGGCGCACGAAATGGCGAATAAAATGCGCTATTAAACTTCTAGGCTAGGGCGAATAGAGAACCGATTAGATCATTTTACATTATGGTTCTTAAAAGAATTCAGCGAAATTCTATCACATTTGTTCAACGTACGTCGCTCCTATTTCAGATAGCGTATTGGGATAAGCGGCATCGAAAAGCGCATGAAATGGCGAGTAAAATGCACAATTAAACTACTAGGGTAGGGCAAACAGAGACCCGATAAGATCATTTTATATTGTGGTTAATTTAAGAATTCAGCAAAATTCTATCACATTTGTTCAATTTACGTCGCTCCTATTTCAGATAGCGTATTGGGCTAAGCGGCATCTCAAAGCGCATGAAATGGCCAGTAAAATGCACTATCAAACTTCTAGGATAAGGCAAACAGAGACCCGATTAGATCATTTTATATTACGGTTAATATAAGAATTCAGCGTAATTCTATCACATTTGTTCAACTTACGTCGATCCTATTTCAGGTAGCGCACTGGGCTACGCGGCATCTTAAAGCGCGTGGAATGGCGAGTAAAATGCACTATTAAACTTCTAGGATAAGGCAAACAGAGACCCGATTAGATCATTTTATATTACGGTTAATATAAGAATGCGGCGTAATTCTTTCACATTTGTTCAATTTACGTCGCTGCTATTCCAGATAGCTTATTGTGCTTAGCGGCATCTCAAAGCGCATGAAATGACGAGTGAAATGCACTGTTAAACATCTAGGGTAGGGCAAACAGAGACCCGATTAGATCATTTTATATTAAGGTTACTTTAAGAATTCAGCGAAATTCTATCACATTTGTTCAATTTACGTCGCTCCTATTTCAAATAGCTTATTGGGATAAGCGGCATCTCAAAGCGCATGAAATGGCGAGTAAAATGCACTATTAAACTACTAGGGTAGGGCAAACAGAGACCCGATTAGATCATTTTATATTGTGGTTAATTTAAGAATTCAGCAAAATTCTATCACATTTGTTCAATTTACGTCGCTCCTATTTCAAATAGCTTATTGGGATAAGCGGCATCTCAAAGCGCATGAAATGGCGAGTAAAATGCACTATTAAACTTCTAGGGTAGGGCGAACAGAGACCCGATTAGATCATTTTACATTAAGGTTAATATAAGTATTCAGCGAGATTCTATCACATTTGTTCAATTTACGTCGCTCCTATTTCAGACAGCGTACTGGGCTAGGCGGCATCTTAAAGCGTGCCGAATGGCGAGCAAAATGTACTATTAACCTTCTATGATAGGGCAATCAGAGACCCGATTAGATCATTTTATATTTTGTTTAATATAAGATTTCAGGGAAATTCTATCACATTTGTTTAATTTTCGTCGCACCTATTTCAGATAGCGTATTGTGCTTAGCGGCATCTCAAAGCGCATGAAATGACGAGTGAAATGCACTATTAAACTTCTAGGGTAGGGCAAACAGAGACCCGATCAGATCATTTTATGTTATGGTTAATTTAAGAATTCAGCGTAATTCTATCACATTTGTTCAATTTACGTCGCTCCTATTTCAGATAGCGTATTGGGCTAAGCGGCATCTGAAGGCGCATGAAATGGCGAGTAAAATGCACTATTAAACTTCTAGGGTAGGGCCAACAGAGACACGATTAAATCATTTTTTATTATAGTTAATTTAAGAATTCAGCGAAATTCTATCACATTTGTTCAATTTACGTCGCTCCTATTTCAGATAGCGTATTGGGCTAAGCGGCATCTCAAAGCGCCTGAAATGGCGAGTAAAATGCAATACTAAACTTTTAGGATAAGGCAAACAGAGACCCGATTAGATCATTTTATATTTTGGTTAATATAAGAATTCAGCGAAATTCTATCATATTTGTTCAATTTACGTCGCTCATATTTCAGATAGCGTATTGGGCTAAGCGGCATCTCAAAGCGCATGAAATGGCGAGCAAAATGCACTATTAAACTTCTAGGGTAGGCCAACCAGTGACCCGATTAGATTATTTTATATTATAGTTAATTTAAGAATTCAGCGAAATTCTATCACATTTGTTCAATTTACGTCGCTCCTATTTCGGATAGCGTATTGGTTTAAGCGGTATCTCAAAGCGCATGAAATGGCGAGTAAAATGCAATACTAAACTTCTAGGATAAGGCAAACAGAGACCCGATTAGATCATTTTATATTACGGTTAATATAAGAATTCAGCGTAATTCTATCACATTTGTTCAACTTACGTCGCTCCTAATTTAGATAGCGTACTGGGCTGGGCGGCATCTTAAAGCGCGTGTAATGGCGAGTAAAATGCACTGCTAAACTTCTATGATAGGGCAATCAGAGACCCGATTAGATCATTGTATATTTTGTTTAATATAAGATTTCAGGGAAATTCTATCACATTTGTTCAATTTACGTCGCTCCTATTTCAGATAGCGTATTGGGCTCAGCGGCATCTCAAGGCGCATGAAATGGCGAATAAAATGCGCTATTAAACATCTAGGCTAGGGCGAACAGAGACCCGATTAGATCATTTTACATTATGGTTCTTAAAAGAATTCAGCGAAATTCTATCACATTTGTTCAACGTACGTCGCTCCTATTTCAGATAGCGTATTGGGATAAGCGGTATCTCAAAGCTCATGAAATGGCGAGTAAAATGCAATACTAAACTTCTAGGATAAGGCAAACAGAGACCCGATTAGATCATTTTACATTAAGGTTAATATAAGTCTTCAGCGAGATTCTATCAAATTTGTTCAATTTACGTCGCTCCTATTTCAGACAGCGTACTGGGCTAGGCGGCATCTTAAAGCGTGTGGAATGGCGAGTAAAATGCACTATGAACCTTCTATGATAGGGCAATCAGAGACCAGTCTAGATCATTTTATACTTTGGTTAATATAAGAATTCAGCGAAATTCTATCATATTTGTTCAATTTACGTCGCTCATATTTCAGATAGCGTATTGGGCTAAGCGGCATCTCAAAGCGCATGAAATGGCGAGCAAAATGCACAATTAAACTTCTATGATAGGGCAATCAGAGACCAGATTAGATCATTTTATACTTTGGTTAATGTAAGAGTTCAGCGAAATTCTATCACATTTGTTCAATTTACGTCGCTCCTATTTCGGATAGCCTATTGGCTTAAGCGGTATCTCAAAGCGCATGAAATGGCGAGTAAAATGCAATACTAAACTTCTAGGATAAGGCAAACAGAGACCCGATTAGATCATTTTATATTACGGTTAATATAAGAATTCAGCGTAATTCTATCACATTTGTTCAACTTACGTCGCTCCTAATTTAGATAGCGTACTGGGCTAGGCGGCATCTTAAAGCGCGTGGAATGGCGAGTAAAATGCACTGCTAAACTTCTATGATAGGGCAATCAGAGACCCGATTAGATCATTGTATATTTTGTTTAATATAAGATTTCAGGGAAATTCTATCACATTCGTTCAATTTACGTCGCTCCTATTTCAGATAGCGTATTGGGCTATGCGGCATCTCAAAGCGCATGAAATGACGAGTGAAATGCAATATTATACTTCTAGGGTAGGGCGAACAGAGACCCGAAGAGATCATTTTACATTAAGGTGAATATAAGAATGCAGCGTAATTCTGTCACATTTGTTCAACTCACGTCGCTCCTATTTCAGATAGCGTATTGGGTTAAGCGTCATCTCAAAGCGCATGAAATGGCGAGTAAAATGCACTATTAAACTTCTCGGGTAGGGCCAACAGAGACCCGATTAAATCATTTTATATTATAGTTAATTTAAGAACTCAGCGAAATTCTATCACATTTGTTCAATTTACGTCGCTCCTATTTCAGATAGCGTATTGGGCTAAGCGGCATCTCAAAGCGCATGAAATGGCGAGTAAAATGCAATACTAAACTTCTAGGATAAGGCAAACAGAGACCCGATTAGATCATTTTATATTTTGGTTAATATAAGAATTCAGCGAAATTCTATCATATTTGTTCAATTTACGTCGCTCATATTTCAGATAGCGTATTGGGCTAAGCGGCATCTCAAAGCGCATGAAATGGCGAGCAAAATGCACTATTAAACTTCTATGATAGGGCAATCAGAGACCAGAATAGATCATTTTATACTTTGGTTAATGTAAGAGTTCAGCGAAATTCTATCACATTTGTTCAATTTACGTCGCTCCTATTTCAGATAGCGTATTGGGCTGGGCGGCATCTCGAAGCGCATGAAATGACGAGTGAAATGCACTATTAAACTTCTAGGGTAGGGCGAACAGAGACCCGATTAGATCATTTTACATTAAGGTTAATATAAGTATTCAGCGAGATTCTATCACATTTGTTCAATTTGCGTCGCTCCTATTTCAGACAGCGTACTGGGCTAGGCGGCATCTTAAGGCGCGTGGAATGGCGAGTAAAATGCAGTATTAAACTTCTATGGTAGGGAAACCAGAGACCCGATTAGATCATTTTATATTAAGGTTACTTTAAGAATTCAGCGAAATTCTGTCACATTTGTTCAATTTACGTCGCTCCTATTTCAAGTAGCTTATTGGGCGAAGCGGCGTCTCAAAGCGCATGAAATGACGAGTGAAATGCACTATTAAACTTCTAGGGTAGGGCAAACAGAGACCCGATTAGATTATTTGATATTATGGTTAATTTAAGAATTCAGCGAAATTCTATCACATTTGTTCAATTTACGTCGCTCCTATTTCAGGTAGCGTACTGGGCTAGGCGGCATCTTAAAGCGCGTGGAATGGCGAGTGAAATGCACTATTAGACTTCTATGGTAGGGCGAACAGAGACCCGATTAGATCATTTTATATTATGGTTAATTTAAGAATTCAGCGAAATTCTATCACATTTGTTCAATTTACGTCGCTCCTATTTCAGATAGCGTATTGTGCTAAGCGGCATGTCAAAGCGCATGCAATGGCGAGTGAAATGCACTATAAGACTTCTATGGTAGGGCGAACAGAGACCCGATTAGATCATTTTATATTATGGTTAATTTAAGAATTCAGCGAAATTCTATCACATTTGTTCAATTTACGTCGCTCCTATTTCAGATAGCGTATTGTGCTAAGCGGCATCTCAAAGCGCATGAAATGGCGAGAGAAATGCACTATTAGACTTCTATGGTAGGGCGAACAGAGACCCGATTAGATCATTTTACATTAAGGTTAATATAAGAATTCAGGGAAATTCTATCACCTTTGTTCAACTTACGTCGCTCCTATTTCAGGTAGCGTATTGGGCTAGGCGGCACGTCAAAGCGCATGAAATGACGAGTGAAATGCACTATTAAAATTCTAGGGTAGGGCAATCAGTGACCCGATTAGATCATTTTATATTATAGTTAATTTAAGAATTCAGCGAAATTCTATCACATTTGTTCAATTTACGTCGCTCCTATTTCAGATAGCGTATTGGGCTATGCGGCATCTCAATGCGCATGAAATGGCGAGTAAAATGCAATACTAAACTTCTAGGATAAGGCAAACAGAGACCCGATTAGATCATTTTATATTACGGTTAATATAAGAATTCAGCGTAATTCTATCACATTTGTTCAACTTACGTCGCTCCTAATTTAGATAGCGTACTGGGCTAGGCGGCTTCTTAAAGCGCGTGGAATGGCGAGTAAACTGCTCTGCTAAACTTCTATGATAGGGCAATCAGAGACCCGAGTAGATCATTTTATATTTTGTTTAATATAAGATTTCAGGGAAATTCTATCACATTTGTTCAATTTACGTAGCTCCTATTTCAGATAGCGTATTGGGCTAAGCGGCATCTCAAAGCGCATGAAATGGCGAGTAAAATGCACTATTAGATTTCTATGGTAGGGCGTACAGAGACCCGATTAGATCATTTTATATTATGGTTAATTTAAGAATTCAGCAAAATTCTATCACATTTGTTCAATTTACGTAGCTCCTATTCCAGATAGCGTATTGGGCTAAGCGGCATCTCAAAGCGCATGAAATGGCGAGTAAAATGCACTATTAGATTTCTATGGTAGGGCGTACAGAGACCCGATTAGATCATTTTATATTATGGTTAATTTAAGAATTCAGCAAAATTCTATCACATTTGTTCAATTTACGTCGGTCCTATTTCAGATAGCGTATTGGGATAAGCGGCATCTCAAAGCGCATGAAATGGCGAGTAAAATGCACTATTAAACTTCTAGGGTAGGGCGAACAGAGACCCGATTAGATTATTTGATATTATGGTTAATTTAAGAATTCAGCGAAATTCTATCACATTTGTTCAATTTACGTCGCTCCTATTTCAGGTAGCGTACTGGGCCAGGCGGCATCTTAAAGCGCGTGGAATGGCGAGTGAAATGCACTATTAGACTTCTATGGTAGGGCGAACAGAGACCCGATTAGATCATTTTATATTATGGTTAATTTAAGAATTCAGCGAAATTCTATCACATTTGTTCAATTTACGTCGCTCCTATTTCAGATAGCGTATTGTGCTAAGCGGCATGTCAAAGCGCATGCAATGGCGAGTGAAATGCACTATAAGACTTCTATGGTAGGGCGAACAGAGACCCGATTAGATCATTTTACATTAAGGTTAATATAAGAATTCAGGGAAATTCTATCACCTTTGTTCAACTTACGTCGCTCCTATTTCAGGTAGCGTATTGGGCTAGGCGGCACGTCAAAGCGCATGAAATGACGAGTGAAATGCACTATTAAAATTCTAGGGTAGGGCAATCAGTGACCCGATTAGATCATTTTATATTATAGTTAATTTAAGAATTCAGCGAAATTCTATCACATTTGTTCAATTTACGTCGCTCCTATTTCAGATAGCGTATTGGGCTATGCGGCATCTCAATGCGCATGAAATGGCGAGTAAAATGCAATACTAAACTTCTAGGATAAGGCAAACAGAGACCCGATTAGATCATTTTATATTACGGTTAATATAAGAATTCAGCGTAATTCTATCACATTTGTTCAACTTACGTCGCTCCTAATTTAGATAGCGTACTGGGCCAGGCGGCTTCTTAAAGCGCGTGGAATGGCGAGTAAACTGCTCTGCTAAACTTCTATGATAGGGCAATCAGAGACCCGAGTAGATCATTTTATATTTTGTTTAATATAAGATTTCAGGGAAATTCTATCACATTTGTTCAATTTACGTAGCTCCTATTTCAGATAGCGTATTGGGCTAAGCGGCATCTCAAAGCGCATGAAATGGCGAGTAAAATGCACTATTAGATTTCTATGGTAGGGCGTACAGAGACCCGATTAGATCATTTTATATTATGGTTAATTTAAGAATTCAGCAAAATTCTATCACATTTGTTCAATTTACGTAGCTCCTATTCCAGATAGCGTATTGGGCTAAGCGGCATCTCAAAGCGCATGAAATGGCGAGTAA
Organism: Macropis europaea; assembly: GCA_916610135.2. NCBI lineage: Eukaryota > Metazoa > Arthropoda > Insecta > Hymenoptera > Melittidae > Macropis > Macropis europaea. Next base: position 33,344 of record CAKAJE020001353.1, read on the forward strand.
AATGCACTATTAGATTTCTATGGTAGGGCGTACAGAGACCCGATTAGATCATTTTATATTATGGTTAATTTAAGAATTCAGCAAAATTCTATCACATTTGTTCAATTTACGTCGGTCCTATTTCAGATAGCGTATTGGGATAAGCGGCATCTCAAAGCGCATGAAATGGCGAGTAAAATGCACTATTAAACTTCTAGGGTAGGGCGAACAGAGACCCGATTAGATCATTTTACATTAAGGTTAATATAAGTATTCAGCGAGATTCTATCACATTTGTTCAATTTACGTCGCTCCTATTTCAGACAGCGTACTGGGCTAGGCGGCATCTTAAAGCGTGTGGAATGGCGAGTAAAATGCACTATTAACCTTCTATGATAGGGCAAACAGAGACCAGACTAGATCATTTTATACCTTGGTTAATATAAGAATTCAGCGAAATTCTATCACATTTGTTAAATTTACGTCGCTCCAATTTCAGATAGCCTATTGGGCTAAGCGGCATATCAAAGCGCATGAAATGGCGTGTAAAATGCACGATTAAACTTCTAGGGTAGGGCAAACAGAGACCCGATTAGATCATTTTATATTTTGTTTAATATAAGAATTCAGCGAAATTCTATCACATTTGTTCAATTTACGTCGCTCCTATTTCAGACAGCTTATTGGGCTTAGCGGCATCTCAAAGCGCATCAAATGGCGAACAAAATGCACTATTAAACTTCTAGGCTAGGGCGAACAGAGACCAGATTAGATCATTTTATATTTTGGTTAATATAAGAATTCTGCGAAATTCTATCACATTTGTTCAACTTACGTCGCTCCTATTTCAGATAGCGTACTGGGCTAGGCGGCATCTTAAAGCGCGTGGAATGGCGAGTAAAATGCACTATTAAACTTCTATGATAGGGCAATCAGAGACCCGATTAGATCATTTTATATTTTGGTTAATATAAGAATTCAACGAAATTCTATCACATTTGTTCAATTTACGTCGCTTCTATTACAGATAGCTTATTGGGCTTAGCGGCATCTCAAAGCGCATGAAATGACGAGTGAAATGCACTATTAAACTTCTAGGGTAGGGCAAACAGAGACCCGATTAGGTTATTTTATATTATGGTTAATTTAAGAATTCAGCGAAATTCTATCACATTTGTTCAATTTACGTCGCTCCTATTACAGGTAGCTTATTGGGCTCAGCGGCATCTCAAAGCGCATGAAATGACGAGTGAAATGCACTATTAAACTTCTATCCTAGGGCAATCAGAGACCCGATTAGATCATTTTATATTTTGGTTAATATAAGAATTCAGTGAAATTCTATCACATTTGTTCAATTTACGTCGCTCCTATTTCAAATAGCGTATTGGGCTCAGCGGCATCTCAAAGCGCATGAAATGGCGAGCAAAATGCACTATCAAACTTCTATCCTGGGGCAATCAGAGACCCGATTAGATCATTTTATATTTTGGTTAATATAAGAATTCAGTGAAATTCTATCACATTTGTTCAATTTACGTCGCTCCTATTTCAGATAGCGTACTGGGCAAAGCGGCATCTCAAAGCGTATGAAATGGCGAATAAAATGCACTATTAAAGTTCTAGGCTAGGGCGAACGGAGACCCGATTCGATCATTTTACATTATGGTTAATAAAAGTATTCAGCGAAACTCTATCACATTTGTTCAACTTACGTCGCTCCTATTTCAGATAGCGTGCTGTGCTAGGCGCCATCTTAAAGCGCGTGGAATGGCGAGTAAAATACACTGCTCAACTTTTATGATAGGGCAATCAGAGACCCGATTAGCTCATTTTATATTTTGTTTAATATAAGAATTCAACGAAATTCTATCACATTTGCTCAATTTACGTCGCTCCTATTTCAGATAGCGTATTGGGCTAAGCGGTATCTCAAAGGGCATGAAATGCCGAGTAAAATGCAATACTAAACTTCTAGGATAAGGCAAACAGAGACCCGATTAGATTATTTTACATTACGGTTAATATAAGAATTCAGCGTAATTCTATCACATTTGTTCAACTTACGTCGCTGCTAATTTAGATAGCGTACTGGGCTAGGCGGCATCTTAAAGCGCGTGGAATGGCGAGTAAAATGCACTGCTAAACCTCTATGATAGGGCAATCAGAGACCCGATTAGATCATTGTATATTTTGTTTAATAAAAGATTTCAGGGAAATTCTATCACATTTGTTCAATTTACGTCGCTCCTATTTCAGATAGCGTATTGGGCTAAGCGGCATCTCAAGGCGCACGAAATGGCGAATAAAATGCGCTATTAAACTTCTAGGCTAGGGCGAATAGAGAACCGATTAGATCATTTTACATTATGGTTCTTAAAAGAATTCAGCGAAATTCTATCACATTTGTTCAACGTACGTCGCTCCTATTTCAGATAGCGTATTGGGATAAGCGGCATCGAAAAGCGCATGAAATGGCGAGTAAAATGCACAATTAAACTACTAGGGTAGGGCAAACAGAGACCCGATTAGATCATTTTATATTGTGGTTAATTTAAGAATTCAGCAAAATTCTATCACATTTGTTCAATTTACGTCGCTCCTATTTCAGATAGCGTATTGGGCTAAGCGGCATCTCAAAGCGCATGAAATGGCCAGTAAAATGCACTATCAAACTTCTAGGATAAGGCAAACAGAGACCCGATTAGATCATTTTATATTACGGTTAATATAAGAATTCAGCGTAATTCTATCACATTTGTTCAACTTACGTCGCTCATATTTCAGATAGCGTATTGGGCTAAGCGGCATCTCAAAGCGCATGAAATGGCGAGCAAAATGCACTATTAAACTTCTATGATAGGGCAATCAGAGACCAGATTAGATCATTTTATACTTTGGTTAATGTAAGAGTTCAGCGAAATTCTATCACATTTGTTCAATTTACGTCGCTCCTATTTCAGATAGCGTATTGTGCTAAGCGGCATGTCAAAGCGCATGCAATGGCGAGTGAAATGCACTATAAGACTTCTATGGTAGGGCGAACAGAGACCCGATTAGATCATTTTATATTATGGTTAATATAAGTATTCAGCGAGATTCTATCACATTTGTTCAATTTGCGTCGCTCCTATTTCAGATAGCGTATTGTGCTAAGCGGCATCTTAAGGCGCGTGGAATGGCGAGTAAAATGCAGTATTAAACTTCTATGGTAGGGCGAACAGAGACCCGATTAGATCATTTTACATTAAGGTTAATATAAGAATTCAGGGAAATTCTATCACCTTTGTTCAACTTACGTCGCTCCTATTTCAGGTAGCGTATTGGGCTATGCGGCACGTCAAAGCGCATGAAATGACGAGTGAAATGTACTATTAAAATTCTAGGGTAGGGCAATCAGTGACCCGATTAGATCATTTTATATTATAGTTAATTTAAGAATTCAGCGAAATTCTATCACATTTGTTCAATTTACGTCGCTCCTATTTCAGATAGCGTATTGGGCTATGCGGCATCTCAATGCGCATGAAATGGCGAGTAAAATGCAATACTAAACTTCTAGGATAAGGCAAACAGAGACCCGATTAGATCATTTTATATTACGGTTAATATAAGAATTCAGCGTAATTCTATCACATTTGTTCAACGTACGTCGCTCCTAATTTAGATAGCGTACTGGGCTAGGCGGCATCTTAAAGCGCGTGGAATGGCGAGTAAACTGCTCTGCTAAACTTCTATGATAGGGCAATCAGAGACCCGATTAGATCATTTTATATTTTATTTAATATAAGATTTCAGGGAAATTCTATCACATTTGTTCAATTTACGTAGCTCCTATTTCAGATAGCGTATTGGGCTAAGCGCCATCTCAAAGCGCATGAAATGGCGAGTAAAATGCACTATTAGATTTCTATGGTAGGGCGTACAGAGACCCGATTAGATCATTTTATATTATGGTTAATTTAAGAATTCAGCAAAATTCTATCACATTTGTTCAATTTACGTCGGTCCTATTTCAGATAGCGTATTGGGATAAGCGGCATCTCAAAGCGCATGGAATGGCGAGTAAAATGCACTATTAAACTTCTAGGGTAGGGCGAACAGAGACCCGATTAGATCATTTTACATTAAGGTTAATATAAGTATTCAGCGAGATTCTATCACATTTGTTCAATTTACGTCGCTCCTATTTCAGACAGCGTACTGGGCTAGGCGGCATCTTAAAGCGCATGAAATGGCGTGTAAAATGCACTATTAAACTTCTAGGGTAGGGCAAACAGAGACCCGATTAGGTTATTTTATATTATGGTTAATTTAAGAATTCAGCGAAATTCTATCACATTTGTTCAATTTACGTCGCTCCTATTACAGGTAGCTTATTGGGCTCAGCGGCATCTCAAAGCGCATGAAATGACGAGTGAAATGCACTATTAAACTTCTATCCTAGGGCAATCAGAGACCCGATTAGATCATTTTATATTTTGGTTAATATAAGAATTCAGTGAAATTCTATCACATTTGTTCAATTTACGTCGCTCCTATTTCAAATAGCGTATTGGGCTCAGCGGCATCTCAACGCGCATGAAATGGCGAGCAAAATGCACTATCAAACTTCTATCCTAGGGCAATCAGAGACCCGATTAGATCATTTTATATTTTGGTTAATATAAGAATTCAGTGAAATTCTATCACATTTGTTCAATTTACGTCGCTCCTATTTCAGATAGCGCACTGGGCAAAGCGGCATCTCAAAGCGTATGAAATGGCGAATAAAATGCACTATTAAAGTTCTAGGCTAGGGCGAACGGAGACCCGATTCGATCATTTTACATTATGGTTAATAAAAGAATTCAGCGAAACTCTATCACATTTGTTCAACTTTCGTCGCTCCTATTTCAGATAGCGTACTGTGCTAGGCGCCATCTTAAAGCGCGTGGAATGGCGAGTAAAATGCTCTGCTCAACTTTTATGATAGGGCAATCAGAGACCCGATTAGCTCATTTTATATTTTGTTTAATATAAGAATTCAACGAAATTCTATCACATTTGTAACATTTACGTCGCTCCTATTACAGATAGCTTATTGGGCTTAGCGGCATCTCAAAGCGCATGGAATGACGAGTGAAATGCACTATTAAACTTCTGGGGTAGGGCAAACAGTGACGCGATTAGATCATTTTATATTATGGTTAATTTAAGGATACAGCAAAATTCTATCACATTTGCTCAATTTACGTCGCTCCTATTTCAGATAGCGTATTGGGCTAAGCGGTATCTCAAAGGGCATGAAATGCCGAGTAAAATGCAATACTAAACTTCTAGGATAAGGCAAACAGAGACCCGATTAGATTATTTTACATTACGGTTAATATAAGAATTCAGCGTAATTCTATCACACTTGTTCAACTTACGTCGCTGCTAATTTAGATAGCGTACTGGGCTAGGCGGCATCTTAAAGCGCGTGGAATGGCGAGTAAAATGCACTGCTAAACTTCTATGATAGGGCAATCAGAGACCCGATTAGATCATTGTATATTTTGTTTAATAAAAGATTTCAGTAAAATTCTATTACATTTGTTCAATTTACGTCGCTCCTATTTCAGATAGCGTATTGGGCTAAGCGGCATCTCAAGGCGCACGAAATGGCGAATAAAATGCGCTATTAAACTTCTAGGCTAGGGCGAATAGAGAACCGATTAGATCATTTTACATTATGGTTCTTAAAAGAATTCAGCGAAATTCTATCACATTTGTTCAACGTACGTCGCTCCTATTTCAGATAGCGTATTGGGATAAGCGGCATCGAAAAGCGCATGAAATGGCCAGTAAAATGCACTATCAAACTTCTAGGATAAGGCAAACAGAGACCCGATTAGATCATTTTATATTACGGTTAATATAAGAATTCAGCGTAATTCTATCACATTTGTTCAACTTACGTCGATCCTATTTCAGGTAGCGCACTGGGCTACGCGGCATCTTAAAGCGCGTGGAATGGCGAGTAAAATGCACTATTAAACTTCTAGGATAAGGCAAACAGAGACCCGATTAGATCATTTTATATTACGGTTAATATAAGAATGCGGCGTAATTCTTTCACATTTGTTCAATTTACGTCGCTGCTATTCCAGATAGCTTATTGTGCTTAGCGGCATCTCAAAGCGCATGAAATGACGAGTGAAATGCACTGTTAAACATCTAGAGTAGGGCAAACAGAGACCCGATTAGATCATTTTATATTAAGGTTACTTTAAGAATTCAGCGAAATTCTATCACATTTGTTCAATTTACGTCGCTCCTATTTCAAATAGCTTATTGGGATAAGCGGCATCTCAAAGCGCATGAAATGGCGAGTAAAATGCACTATTAAACTTCTAGGGTAGGGCGAACAGAGACCCGATTAGATCATTTTACATTAAGGTTAATATAAGTATTCAGCGAGATTCTATCACATTTGTTCAATTTACGTCGCTCCTATTTCAGACAGCGTACTGGGCTAGGCGGCATCTTAAAGCGTGCCGAATGGCGAGCAAAATGCACTATTAACCTTCTATGATAGGGCAATCAGAGACCCGATTAGATCATTTTATATTTTGTTTAATATAAGATTTCAGGGAAATTCTATCACATTTGTTTAATTTTCGTCGCTCCTATTTCAGATAGCGTATTGTGCTTAGCGGCATCTCAAAGCGCATGAAATGACGAGTGAAATGCACTATTAAACTTCTAGGGTAGGGCAAACAGAGACCCGATCAGATCATTTTATGTTATGGTTAATTTAAGAATTCAGCGTAATTCTATCACATTTGTTCAATTTACGTCGCTCCTATTTCAGATAGCGTATTGGGATAAGCGGCATCTCAAAGCGCATGAAATGGCGAGTAAAATGCACTATTAAACTTCTAGCGTAGGGCGAACAGAGACCCGATTAGATCATTTTACATTAAGGTTAATATAAGTATTCAGCGAGATTCTATCACATTTGTTCAATTTACGTCGCTCCTATTTCAGACAGCGTACTGGGCTAGGCGGCATCTTAAAGCGTGCCGAATGGCGAGCAAAATGCACTATTAACCTTCTATGATAGGGCAATCAGAGACCCGATTAGATCATTTTATATTTTGTTTAATATAAGATTTCAGGGAAATTCTATCACATTTGTTTAATTTTCGTCGCTCCTATTTCAGATAGCGTATTGTGCTTAGCGGCATCTCAAAGCGCATGAAATGACGAGTGAAATGCACTATTAAACTTCTAGGGTAGGGCAAACAGAGACCCGATCAGATCATTTTATGTTATGGTTAATTTAAGAATTCAGCGTAATTCTATCACATTTGTTCAATTTACGTCGCTCCTATTTCAGATAGCGTATTGGGCTAAGCGGCATCTGAAGGCGCATGAAATGGCGAGTAAAATGCACTATTAAACTTCTAGGGTAGGGCCAACAGAGACCCGATTAAATCATTTTATATTATAGTTAATTTAAGAATTCAGCGAAATTCTATCACATTTGTTCAATTTACGTCGCTCCTATTTCAGATAGCGTATTGGGCTAAGCGGCATCTCAAAGCGCATGAAATGGCGAGTAAAATGCAATACTAAACTTCTAGGATAAGGCAAACAGAGACCCGATTAGATCATTTTATATTTTGGTTAATATAAGAATTCAGCGAAATTCTATCATATTTGTTCAATTTACGTCGCTCATATTTCAGATAGCGTATTGGGCTAAGCGGCATCTCAAAGCGCATGAAATGGCGAGCAAAATGCACTATTAAACTTCTATGATAGGGCAACCAGTGACCCGATTAGATTATTTTATATTATAGTTAATTTAAGAATTCAGCGAAATTCTATCACATTTGTTCAATTTACGTCGCTCCTATTTCGGATAGCGTATTGGTTTAAGCGGTATCTCAAAGCGCATGAAATGGCGAGTAAAATGCAATACTAAACTTCTAGGATAAGGCAAACAGAGACCCGATTAGATCATTTTATATTCTGGTTAATATAAGAATTCAGCGAAATTCTATCATATTTGTTCAATTTACGTCGCTCATATTTCAGATAGCCTATTGGGCTAAGCGGCATCTCAAAGCGCATGAAATGGCGAGCAAAATGCACTATTAAACTTCTATGATAGGGCAATCAGAGACCAGATTAGATCATTTTATACTTTGGTTAATGTAAGAGTTC